>JAQBSW010005098.1:0-61111 GCA_029291075.1 Eudiplozoon nipponicum | reverse complement strand
CATTCATGTCACCCATAACCAAGACTATATCCGAACTTCGTGCTTTACTTAGTAAGGAGCTTAATTCGGAGTAAAGAGCGTCCTTGCTTTTTATTGTGCTGCAATCGGTACGAGCATATGCAGATACAACGAAGAGGCAACGATGATAACGGTTTTTTGCTTTGATTTTAGAAGATGTATTTAAACGTGCCGCACACAATCAACTATTTAAAGGATCCATTCAATTAAGCAAGCTTCATCTCGCGCGCTAACGGTACACCAACGCCCCATTTACCGGCTTGAGAGAAAACTTGAACCAGATGTCCAAGCCAATAACGCGTAGATAGGGATGGTGCAACCAGTTCTGTAACGCACGTAGGATCCTATTTCTGTTTCAGATACGCAAAAATAGTCGACTTCTAATTTATCCAACGTACGAGCAATAGATTTGCTGTCCAAGTTGTTTTAATGTTCGCACATTAAATGTGTCTAAGTTAAACCTAACTTAGGTTTAAGCCGAATGCTCGTCTACTAGAACCATTTTCGATATTTTCTGAAAACTTGGTATTGGCCTAGTGTTATGATTCAAACCAGCCATATTTGTTGTGCATCTAAAAGAGTGTTATTGTTAAGTTGAGAAGAGGAAGGGGAAGGAAAGGAGGCAGAATCGGAGATAAAGTTGCCTGCAGTAGCCCGATTTCGCTTATCCACCCAGCGCGGCTCAGCAGATAAGGTGACCCTTTTTATACTGCGCGACGGTGGATGCAGTATGTAATCATTTTAATTTTTACTAATCATGATTATATGTGGACTGTAAAAGAACACTAGGTCGCCCATTCCTAGTGATGGTTTGTATTCAGAGTCTTCCTTCTCCTAGATAGTCTGACAACCAAGGCTGATGAGCACTATCTGGCCAGATGCCAGTAGCCAAAGTTTCCTTCAGCGGCCGAAACTTGCCTGTCACGCCTGGAACGCTTGCTCTCATTCCGTCACTACACATTTAACAAAAAACGTTACAGCGCAGTTAGACCAAACTCGAGGCTTCACATGAAACGGGATGATGGCTGTGTCCCTTTATGGCCCGGCAAGGTTCATGCTACCAATCCCGCGCCGGTCGTCAGGCCGGAATTTCTATGGCTACGGGCATATACGAAATAGAGGAAAGATCAAGCAATGCTACCGTGTCTTGATACCGAAGATTAAATAATCACTACAATTATAGGCCAGTGTTTTACTTGACTATATGCACAAATTCTTTAGTTCACAAAAATGATGGCTCTTGACTAGAACATAGGTTATTTCTTCATCCCGGCGAACTGTAGGAGGACAGCATCAACAAAACTTGTTTCCGAGAGGCAAGGATTGCTTAATGCTCATTAAAATGAGCCTGAATCGAGCCTTTCGCAAGAGAAAAGGAGATTCTGCTTTCTTTTAACAGTTCGAGTGTTCAAGAAGGAAAATGCATACCCAACCTGACATTTAATAATGAAAAGAGACCGTACTTGACTGAGGACTAATACACCAAGTTTGTTGGGCACGTACCTACTAGCACTTAAGCATTTCGTTAAGTAATAACAGATTTTGACTGGCTAAAGAATGTGGCGTTTAGGTGGAATATTAGAATTCAGCGATTGATAATTTCCATGCTACGTTGAATTAAAAATTCAATTAATATATGACACTATAAGAAAATAAACCATATCGAAAAAAAGCTAGTAAAATGGAATTCGAGTTAATATCTTAACATTAATTCTAGACTAGTTGATGAAAATTGCAAATCCAACCATCATAAAGGCCTCTTGATACAATTCAGCTACATTATGCATGCATATTTGGCATTAAAATTCAACCATGAATAGATAGACCATAATCGCATAGAACCACGATGGTCAGCTTTTCATTGGGTACTGAGGGCGCAACAAAGTTGATGTAGAGTAAATAGTCACTTTTAAATAAGACCTAATATTATTATAATCAAGGTTGCGGTCTTGATATAAACACCTGACCCATTAATTACTTACATATGTCAGTATAAACTAAGAATTGTATAGTGTAGAAAAGGCAATTCATCCAGTAGACCGGTTTCGTCCTTATTGGGAACTCATCAAGTACTGGCCAGAATTTGCCGCGGACAGGATAAAAAGGCAATTCATCCAGTAGACCGGTTTCGTCCTTATTGGGAACTCATCAAGTACTGGCCAGAATTTGCCGCGGACAGGATACGAACCTGGGCACGTCTGCTTCGGAATCTGGTGCTCTAACCACTGAGCTATCCTGCCGCACACTACAGTACACACATATTTCAGTTATATACTAACTAATGTAACTTGGTTAGTCAATTTTTCCTTTAGGTGGAGCTCATATGGCATCCATTTAGACCCAAAGTTCCAACTAACCATGCCCAATCTGTCATTACTGAACAGACACCACATTACAATGGGAAGTGGTATTGAAATGAACATTTATATAATTAAACGAACATTGGTTGCGCGGGTGGTGATAACTTGATGAGTTCCCAATAAGGACGAAACCGGTCTACTGGATGAATTGCCTTTTCTACACTATACAATTCGTAGTTTATACTGACATATGTAGGTAATTAATGGGTCAGGTGTTTATATCAAGACCGCAACCTTGATTATAATAATTGTTATCACCACCCGCGCAACCAATGTTCGTTTAAAGACCTAATATTGCCAGATTCCGATTGAATTTACGCCATAAGCCAGTGATTATATTTCACACAAATACGCACAAATTCGCATAATTTTACTATCTATAGGGTCTTGAGTGAATAGTTGATGGCTAGCCAAATAGAGAAAGAGACCCGATAAAGGAAATGCACCGCTTAATTAACTTGCATACTACTACAATCAGCAAATATTAGTTAAGCTTAACAACACGTCTAGGATTTCTCTATGCATAGCAAAACTAAAAGTATATTAATACATAAACAGTCTTGTAAGAGATAATAGTATTTCTATAAAAGCCTGACAAAGTATAAAGCTAAACCTACACTATAAAGTTCCCATTGTGAGATAAATTAGTACATTGTATACATTAAGTTTCTAGTATAAATGAAAAACAAATGTTCGAGCTCTGTCCGACGCAAATTCTGGACAATACGTGATGAACGAAACCTGTTTGCTGGATGATTTACCATTTCAACACTAAACAATGCTTAGTTTAAACTGACAAATGTATGTACCAAATGGATCAGGTGTTTATATCAAGATCGCATACTTGATTAAAAGTAATTGTTAGCAAAGCATATACAACCAATGTTAGTCTAATTATAGACATGTTCATTTCAATACCACTTGCTCATGTAATGTGGTTTCTGTTCTATAATGACACATCAGGGATGGTTAGTTGAAAATTTATGGCTAAATGGATGCTATGTATAAGCTCTCATCAGGAATGGGCGATCTAGTGTTCTTTTACAGTCCACGTGAAATCAAGAACAATACGAATAACTATGTTCGCTTCTTATGGTTATATGGCAGTGAAACATGAGTCAATTTTGGTTTTTGTATGGATGTGCATGATGATATATAGGCTCCACCTAAAGGAAAGGCGAGCCAAGAAGCATTGGTTAGTATACAACTGAAAATTGAGTGGAATGTGCGGTAGGGCGGCTCAGTGGCTAGAGCACCAGATTCCGATGCAGATGTGCCCAGGTTCGAGCCCAGTCCGCGGCAAATTCTGGACAGTGCGTGATGAGTTCTCAAGATGAACAAAAACAATCTACTGGATGAACTGCTTTTTCTACACTATACAATACTCAGTTTATAATGACAAATTCATATAAAAAATGGGTCAGGTGATCATATAAAGACCCCAACCATGATTATAGTAAGCGTAATACGTTAAACACTCATTAATTTTGCGTGTGGTGACAAAAATTCTTTAATTCAAGCTTATTCGCAATACAAAAACGTAATGTGTATTTAACATAATGAATCGGATAGTTCAATTTTATGATGAGGTTGAAACAAATGAATTCCCTGATTTTAACCAATAAATAAACCTACTCGAGAAGGGAGAGGATGGAGCATCAACTATGTTCACTGTCACACAATCAGTTGACACTGGCATGGGCAACTGCGGTTTGTGTCGTCTGGCAATGTGCGAGTCAAGATGATGCTGCCGATAAAAAGCTAGGGAGCAAAAGGAACACTGCTTCGTAGGGGCGCCACCGTGTCGCTCTTTAATATGCCTGTCATGGGTGCTCTTGTGGCCAAATGTTTTGTCGCAATAACGACAGCAGAACATGCGCTTTTGTAAGTTTGAGAAGGTCGACTAATGTCAAATTTGTACAAGTTATTTAAAAAAAAGCAAATAAAAACACGATAATTTAAATAAAAAATCATTATCGTGCCTTATTCACTTCTGATAATGACTATCATTATTTGCTGTGCTAACATTTACCAGTTATAAAGAAAGTACGTAATGCAAATGATGAGCTATTATTTTAAAACGTACGTGCACATAAACAAACACAAACGCAGGTGTGGATGCCCCGTATGCGGCTTCCAAGAAGTCATATATTAATAAGATTAATCAAGCCTCTTCATTGGACCCTGTTTCTGGTAGATTCTCAACAATTCTCCATCATTATAGTTTCTTAGTTAGTGAAAATCTGACGGGGAGAATATTAGAGTGAAGTCGCGAGATTGCTGATTTACCCCTCTTACAGTTCCAGCCAACCTTCTATGTTGTCTTGAAATAGTGGCGAGCCGAAATTGTGAGTGTCCTTTTCAAACAATGCTCAAACCAACGCAATCGGCATTCCACAAGGTTCATTGTGAATGGAGTATTTAACAGAGGCCTAAAATATCTGATCTGGTCTTAAATGGTGCCTCCTGACGCTCAGGCGCAAAGGTTTTAGAGGCATAGATGAGAACCAAAAGTCTATTCTAATTGAAGACCCTTGACTTGGTAGGCGATTTCATAGTAGTTTGCACAGTTTGTCAATCAAATCCAATGCGGATTTAAATTTCCATAGAAGCCGATTAAATCCATATCACTTGGTGTTCCAGGTAACTGAATTCTCGAACTGCCAGTAAAGTATCATCCAGCATGATTTAGGCTTCTGATCAAAATTGATCACAACGACTACTATAGGGGAATTTAGCTAAAAACCGTACAAGATGGACAGTTCCGGAGTACAATTATTGTATTTCTGGAGCTCGTCTGTCTTCAACGCTAACAGAACAGAATCATCAGCTTAGTCGAGGTCACCAAGCCGGTCATCGCCACCGAGCCTTACTCCAGGAAGTGTTACAACGACCTCAACGAAAAACAACTGAATAATGTGAGTGCAACGACAAATCCTTGTTGATAGTGGAAACCAACCGTTAGTTTCCGAAATTTCCCTACTAGTGTGAATACAGGATCATGTGTTATTATAATAGGCTTCAAGTAGTCGAACAATTCGGGCTGGGTCGTATGGCATAGGTCTCACCACACATCGCACAATTTAATTTTCTCCGTGCAAGAGACTCCGATCTTAGTTTGTGTGTATGTATAATAAGCAGACTGACATTCAAAAAAGTGTTCTAACCAGAATAAATCAAATATAGCAAATGGTCAGATAATATTCAATAAAACCACAGTAGTACAGCACACTTTAAATTCATCAGTATATGTAAAAATGAACATAACAGCTGCTGGCTTCAACCATCATGTTTAAAACTGTAAACAAATCTAGAAGAGCTTAATAATGATCTATATAATGAGACCGACTTACATTTCGTGAGTCTATAGTACAATATGTCTCAGAGATTGACGAGTTAATATCACGTGTCCGATAATGCTCACCGAAAAGTTCTTGTCGATTCGCTTCGTCATTTTCAAATTTTGTAACATTTAACTACAGCAAAGAAATATGAATACTTATAGAATTATCTTTATTCAATAATAACTAATATTTGACATAACTACCAAAATTTAAAAAAATTGTTGTGCTCATACTGACATTTAACCTTACTTGATCTAATTATACAATGGAATCACAGCTAAAATATCATTTCACAAGGGAAGTAGAGACACAGGTAAGGAACTTCAAAGACTGGCTGCCTTTTGTTAGATTATGCTGATCAATTTTGAAAAAAAAGATCTAGTATTTCTGCTTAGTTCTGCAAATTGAATCAAATTTGTATTTTTCTATTCTTATAGTTATCGAGAGAATCTCAGCGTTTTACTTTAACCAGGCGAACTCACTGAGTACTTAAAATTACCTGATCTGCGTTTTGACTAACGCAGCTTTAATTTTTCCAGTAGTTTTCTTTTGTTAAAATATTTCGGCTAAACTTATAGCTAGCCTTCATCAGTTGCAATATACCTCACAAGTTTAACAAACGAAACTAATGAAGCAAGTGCGTTATTTCTTCCAGCCATAATATTTATACTTCAGACTGACCTTTCATTAGATATTCGCGTGTCACATGTGTGTGTGTGTGTGCATTTTCATAACTTGTTTTCGTCTAACTAATTGAGACCAGAGTGACTGAATAGTAATTTATCAATTGCATTTGTTAACTATTCGTTTTACAAACTCAATGTAAAATGTCGTAACTGAGATGGCCCTCACTTTCAGGTGGGGGGAGATAAAAAATTAAGAAACACTCGTCCTAAAAACATGCCATGAGTGATAAAACTAGAAGTCGGAAAGACCAATGCACATGCTAAATTTCAATTCAAACCACGGGTTGCACGCAAGACAGACAAGTTAAAAACAGTTATTGGCATACCAATAAATAGGCGCACGTCAACGCTTGTGCATGTGTATGCTCATTCATAACTAAAAAACTTCGCTAAAATATAATTGATACACATGTACGTACATCTAAATGAAACTGCAGTCAATATACATGAATTTACCCTTTGCACGCATCAGACAAATTATTACTTCTAAATATTGCATTATTAGAATAATCTCAATAGTTAGGGTTGGGGTGCAAAACACAAATTAGGGTTCATATCACTTAGAGTATTTATGTATGTATGTATGTATGTAATGTATGTATGTATGTATGTATGTATGTATGTATGTATGTATGTATGTATGTATGTATGTATGTATGTATGTATGTATGTATGTGAATGCATGTATGTTTGAATGAATGAATGGATGGAATAATGATTTCATATAAGTCTGCAAGCATTAATTAACGAATTTATGCATCTTTTTGCATGCGCATTTTGATTTCTTGCATTTATGAATTAAAGTATGATGTTAAAAACAACCATACGCTGAACTTGACATCACCATCAGGCCCAGCCATACAAAAGTCAAAAGTGACTAATGGTTTACGGCAACATAAAAATAAGAAGCGAAAAAATATATAAATAACAAAAGATATAAAATTTCAGACAAATTATTAGTAAGATTTAAGAGAGTGCGAGGTACGAAGAAGAGAAGGAATACTTAGTTACTATGAGTAAAATTATTAGGACAACCCACAGTAATGAGGCAAACTAAAAGTCTCCACACTACAAATATGGCCATGTTAGCATTGGGGCAAGGCAACATTAGCAATACAGCTTCCTTGCGGCTTTCACTGTAACACGTCATAAACAAACCAAACCTTGCAGTTAACTTGGCCCTACTAAGAAAAGAAGGTTACGAAGATGATTCTACTAGATCTCTGCAACAAGATCGCCAATGAGCTCGATTTGTTGCCATATCCCCAAGGGTTCTAAACAAAAACTATTGTGCGCACGAGGACCCCATCCTGGCAGACGAGTGGGTCCTATACTACCCAATTTGGATGTAAGTGACTTCAATTGTTTCTGCCCACCTTGTTTCTTACGCCAATTTGGTGCTGGATGAGAGAACAGAGCTCTATTGGGCAATCGAAATGAGGGCATACACAAAACTTGTCCGAGCCAACGAATTTGATGGAGCCATATTTGTTTTTCTAACGAGGAGCACTTATTGACAGATTAACAAATACGTCTACGGATGTAAACGTTAGTTATTCATTGTTGGTAACTAACATGTGCTATACTTCTCAAAAATCGATGATCGAATGCCCGTAAGCGTTGAGATTAAAATGTAACTTCCACCTAAATTAAATTCTGCGTTACTTGAGCTTTCATTCCACCCATAACCAAGACTATATCTGAACTTTGCGCTCTACTTATTAAAGAGCTTAGTTCGGAGTAAAAAGCGTCCTTGCTTTTGTCTGTGCTGCAATCGATAGGAGCATATGCAGATACAATGAAGAGGCAACGTTGATAACAGTTTTTTTCATTGATTTTAGTAGATGTATTTAAACGTGCCGTACACAGTCCGCTATTTAAAGGGATCCATTCAATTAAGAAAGCTTCAAATCGTGTGCTAAGTCTATACCAACGCCCCATTTTTCGGCTTGGGAGAACTCTGTGTAACGAGATGTTCGAAGCCAATAACGCGTAGATATGGATGGTGCAACCAGTTCTGTAATGTACTAGGATCCTTTGTTCTAGTTTCAGATACGCAACATATGTCGATTTCTAATTTATCCAACATACGAGCAAGAGATTCTTGCTGTCCAAGTTGTTTTAATGTTCGCACATTAAATGCGCCTACGTTAAAACCTAACCTAGGTTTAATGAATGATCGTCTACTAGAACCATTTTCGATATTTGGCAACCTGGTATTGGGCTCAGTGTTATGATCTAAACCAACCATATTCATAGTATCTAAAAGAGTGTTATTGTTAGATTGAGAATAGGAAGGGAAGGAAATGAGGCAGAATCGAAGATAAAGTCTGCCTGCAGTAGCTCGATTTCACTTTTATCCACTCTGTGCGGCTCAACAACAGAGACCCATTTATACTGCGCGACGGCCGATGCAGTATGTAATCATTGTAAGCTTTAATTTGTCATGGTTATATACCGAGATTATATCGAAAACTCAGATAATAACAATCCTGAATTAAAATGTAAATTGTATATATATATATATATATATATATATATATATATATATATATATATATATAAAAGCAGAACTTTGAGAGCAACAACTCGGAAGTCAAAATATGGCAATCTAAGTAATAAACTTTACAGTATGTCTCCATGGTGTCTTTTATTTATTATAAATTCACATTTGATAAGATAAATGCAGATTATGCTAGCTTTAAGTAAACACTATCTCGATTATAGTTTAGTGTTCGTTGAAATTAACAAGCATTCTAACATACTTTTTGACTAGTTGGAAAAAGTCTACATTCGTTGGCTGATACTGTTCCATTTGACGGAGAAATCAGCAACTTATCGTCTTGAAGTTTCCCTGTAGTGATACAAAGCCTTGTGGTATCTGAATGGTATCGATGTGACGCTATTTCGTCGCCCATCTCGGACAAATTTGTCTATAAAAATATTGGAGTAAAAACGAAAATCAAAAGATGGGCAGAACAAAATGGGCAAAATATATTACGAACGAGAGATTATTTTTAATTCACCAAGAACTCGACTGAGCATTACCAATAGGAATAGGGAATTCCTAGTTTAGCAAAAGAACTGTAAATTTGTACTTATACAGGTATTCAAGACATGATGATAATGCTGACTGCAATTGAATATACGGAATACGACTAAGATTAGTGCATCATAAAAATAGAAACCATGTAAACAACAAGGTTGTTAAGGCAGCTAATAGTACACAACAAGAAGAGTGCTTTTTACATTGTTAACAAGACTAGCAAATCAAAAAATATTCAAATGTACTCTGTTTAATAAAAGAGTCCATATTTTTATTCAAATGTTCTCATACCATGTATTTTGAATTTCGTGCTCGCCGACCATGTCGAGCTAATGTTAGAAACTGCAGCCGCTGGTACTTAACAGCACAACTGTGTTGATTGTGACAGTGCAACAAAGAAGTAGATAATAGCGTCTTTCCACAGTATAGGCAGACAACACGCGATCGACTACCAGAAAATAGACTAGGCTCATCAACTGGTGAAGTAACGGAACAAGCCACCGATTTCTCACTGTTATCGGCAGTTACTAAAGAACTTTGAGCATTTGAAAGACGATATGGCGAAGAAAACTTTGATTTGTCCGAATGACGATCATATTCATTACCGGACTGCGGCTTCTGGCCATTAACTCGTTTGAAATTAACACCTCTGCGATCTGGCAGGTTGGACTTATCTGGCCAAAACAGGCTCATTTTGTTGATGACGTAATCATTAGGAAGACTATTTAATGGCATTGATTTGTAACCTAGGAAACCAGTCCCAAGAACTCCGTAAAAGTTAGCATTTGTGGTGGTATTGGCAGCAGCATCTACAAGAAAGAAAACGTTTCATGTAACATCAGCAAACCAAAACAACCTCTTATTAGCTTAAAAAACTGATGCCTCACCGTCGTATATTCGTGAAAATTATATTTATTTGTAGACTGCATATAAGCACTGGACCAGTCATTCACAATGAGTTAAGATTGTTAAATTAGCCTCTCCACACTGGCCTGCCTAATGTGAGAAACTCAAATAGCGCTGAAATCCACCAAAGTAGCTTAATTGAGTAATAAAGGCGAAAAAACCATCACACGAACGGTAAGATCCAGTCTATAAAAATAATGTGTGTATTAACATGCTCTTCACAGTTAATCTAGATTGTAAATAAAATGATTAGCATCATTGAACATACGCCTCTATAAATAATCCGTTTTAGAGCCATCAGCATCATAATCATAGTTAGTTTTATATCAGCATGACTAAGGCTTGACTTCGCTGTGCTTAAAAAATTATACAAAAATAGCGTTGATACATTATGAGAGATTTAAGATTAGTGCAATTATGAATCTAGCCTATAGTAAGTAATTTACTTCAATAGCACACATGATCGAGGCCGCCTAAACAGTCCTTCAGTACAAGTCCTAGGCCAAGTATATTAGAAAGGCAAGTCACTGCATAATTTAATTTCATCGAGCACAGAACTCGCCAGTAAAAAGAAACTAAAATGGATGGATTTTACTGGAAATCTGCAACAATAGAGCTTTAGGTCTCTACCATGCCACATCTGCCTCCCTGGTGCACGTTCAGAAGCCATAACTTCGATGACCAACAGTTCAGTCAGTAGAAGTAAAATATGATTAATAATGTGAAAATAAAGATTAGTAATCGGATAATAAACGCGCATTCCAACTTTATTCTTTGCCTTTCTAAATGAGCTATGCTACCTAGGCAACGGTAATAAATCATTGCAAGTTTTTTTACTAAATAAAGCTTTCAAGTATGTGAAAAGTATCGCTTCAATCTTTTGAAAGTCACACATAATTACAAAATTGCCGTCAAGTAAACGCACTAACGCTTTTCGAATTCTCATGATCGTCAGTGCTCAACATTAAACTAAATTACGATGGACCAACAGTAATGTATGTATAATATTTAAAAAAAGATTTACTACATCGTCTATGCAAAATCTGTAAATCAAAGAAATATAAAAAGAAAAAATGTCCCTTGATGGAAATGAGATAGTGCTAAACGTATTTAATGATAAATTTATTCCATTAGTTCGAATGAAAACAGAGAATGCCATTCTAGCGGTCTGGTTGTCTGAACTATTACAAATGATAAGCAATGTACCATTTTTCATTCCTTATACATGCATTTCGGTTTGATCCTCGTTAATAAATTTTTCTGTCGTGTTCTGATATTAATCATGAACGTCTAAACACATCAACAGATGTAAGTGACGGGAACCTTGCTATGTTGTACGACGAGCCAAATACAATCGTATAGGTAGTTATATCAAGCTCACAAACTTGATATAAATACTTATTATGATCATCGGCGCAAGCAATGATTATTTTAATGTATAACTTATACAAAAATATCAAAAGCTGGAAAATTCAATGTTTGCGACGGCACAGAAATCGTACAGTCGACATTTCCATTCAAGAACAATGTAGGCGAGACTACTAGAGATGAGGCCCGCATATCTAATTTTGCTTTCCATATATGTGCATTTGTGTTTGATCTTCGTTAGTAAATTTGCCGTCATGATCTAAAAATAGTCGGAGGTCGAAAAGTGTCAGTAAGTGTCAATGACTTTAAATTTACTATGTTGTGTGATTATTTAGACACAATATGATTTATCTTCATGTCAAGCTCGATAACTTTAATTTTAAGAATTTACCACTGATTCAAAGCTTTTCAAAAATACAAAATTAAACGAATGAATTATGTCTTTTAAACGCACATATCATCATGTCCAGCCATACAAAAGTCAAAAGCGACTAATTTTTCACTGCCATATAACCATAAGTGGAAAAAATTGATAAATGAAAACAGAAATAATATATTAGACAAATTATTATTGATATTTAGGAGACAGGGACAGAGAGGGAGAGAAGGAATACCTTGCTACAATGAGCAAATTTATTAGTATAACACACAGAAATGAGGCAACTAAACCTCCACACAACATCATTATGGCCAAGTTAGCATTCTGACAAGACAACATCAACAGTACAACTTCCTTGCGGATTTCACTGTATCACGTCATAAACAGACCAACCCTCACAGCTAACTTTGCCTTAATAAGAATAGAAAGTTACGAAGATGATTCTAATAGACATCTACAACAAGATCGCCACTGAGCTCGATTCGATGCCATATCACAGGTTTCTAACCAAGAACAATGTTGCGCACGAGGACCTCATCCTGGCAGACGAGTAGGTCCTATACTACCCAAGTTGAATGTAAGTGACTTCAATTGTTTCTGTCATGTCAAAATCTGCTCACCTTGTTTCGTACGCCAATTTGGTGTTGGATGAGAGAACAGAGCTCAACTTGGCTATTGAAATGAGGGCATACGCAAAACGTGACCGAGCCAACGAAGTTGATGGAGCCTCATTTGTTTTTCTAACGAGGAGCACTTATTGACAGATTCAAAAATACGTCTACGGATGTCAACGTTAGTTATTCGTTGTTGGTAACCAACATGTGCTATACTTCTCAAACACCGATGATCGAATGCCTGAAAGCGTCTCAAATCGTCAACTCTAAGAGGCCAAGTTTCACTAACGTATAGTAAGACTCGCGCAGTACACGACCTTTAAGTCAAAGTGAAATATTTGCGTTTCTCCCAAAAAGGACGAAGGTTCGAGAAAGCTACTCTAGCTTTCGCGATCCGTATTCTCACCTCGTCGGACATATTGCCTAAGTTATTGAATGAGCTCCCAAGATATGTAAACCTGTCGACTGTCTAGATCTTCATTCTGCAGTCGCAACGATGTAGCGAGTGGTGGGTGATCCTGTAACAGTATCTTACATTTAGAGGGTGCGAATTTCATACCGAAAGACGGAGCAACGTCTGTTATTCTATTCAAGGTGGCCTGGGCAGCATCCTGATTGTCGAATAGTACGATATCGTCCGCATAGTCATGATCGACTTGTTTATCGCCCGGGACAACTTTAACTCCAGCATCCTGAATGTGTGGGAGAGTGTTGTTCATAATAGCATCGATTACAAAATGGGGAAAGTGGACAACCTTGACGAACACTACTGCTGGTTGTAAAGTTATGCGTTAATTCGTTGTAGACATTAACGCCACTGAAAGTTTTTGTGTAGTGAGCGCATATAATTAAAAACAAATTTTGTGGGCACACCGCTTTTCGACAAAATATGGAATAAAACATTGCGATCTATCAATTCAAATGTACCCTTAAAGTCCAGAAAGACGGCTATTGTGGGAGGGAGATATAACGACGTAGGATAATCGAGTTTGCCTACAACAATTTAGCGTTTATTCTTAATTTAGATATTAATTGTAACCAGGTCAATTAGATCATTGTCTGCTAATATTCAACTTGTTAACGTAATAATCAAACCATAAGGAAAAACAGAATTTCTCTTGCGTACAATGGCTATAATATTTCAGTTTATTTGATAATGACAGTCCAAAGAGGCGGTTTAAGTCCTACGGTTTTCTATAAAAGAATATTTAATGCTTTATTAATAACCAACTGTACTGGTATTTATAGTTTTAGTTTTCTCGACAAAAAACATCATCAATTTAATGAAGCACAATATTACTCCTTACAGATTTGACTATATTTTCTTTATATCGGCGCAAAATCTCATCAAAAGGCAATCTGTTGTCTTTCTGCTACTTTTCCTTTTATAAAATCATATTTTCATGTAGCAATACTCTTCGAGAGCCCAATATGAAGGTGAACAATACTTCACATAAAGTAGGTACTTGTAAATCATTTAAAATGATAAAATCAATTCGCCAAAGGTAAGGCCTAATTTCGATAGACTATGATCAAAGTTCAAAGTCGCACAATTGAGGTCAATAAGTACCCACGCCGGTCCTGGTTTTCACCGGCATCATAATTACAAACAATACTACATCAAAACTTAGAATGTGATGCTTCACTAATAAAAAACCAAGAAAAATATGCAGTCACGCAAACGGCTGTAAAAGAACACCAGGTCGCTCACTCCTAGCAAGAATAGGTGGGTTATATTTCGTTTTCTTCTCTTAGATTTTTTATCACTCGAAGATTAGTAGGATAACATTATCACCATTGTCATACACAGCAATACAAAAGTTATTAGTCACCAATGTTTAATTTCATATAACCATAATAAAACTAAACAACACTAAAATGGTTTAAAAAGTGATAATAATAATAAAATAAAAAGAAATTTTATCAGATATAAGAAAATTTTCTTTCTCATGGTCTTCTCAAATATCTACTCATGAACATACCTTTATACATAAATTGGAAAGCAAAACAAGATAGAAATATGTGAACAAAGAGAGTGCGAAAAATAGAAATCAATCAAATTGCGTGCGTCACATCCAGTTCAAGCTCAATGCTTGTACGTGCTTCTTCTGCTTACATAAATCCGGCTGCAATTTGTTTATCCATAAGGCTTCGTATGTGGCTAGCTCCCTTTTGTTTTTGCCTTTAGTAATTACTTTGAATGCTACGTCTGTAGAACATACGTGCGTTGTTTCGATGATGTGTTGCGCAATAGCAGACGTGTATTAACCATTTGATTTAAAACAGGCGTTCAAGTTGCAATGTTCTCTCATTCGAGTAATTAACCGTCTGGTCGATCGGCCTACGTAAGCTGATCGACAACTTGCGCATGTATATTGGTAAATAATATTTGATATCGACATTAACGGCTGTTTCTCTTTGATTGCCGGTAAAGGCAAGTGTGTTACCCTAAATAACACTCGTAGTTTGGCTGCATTAAATGTGCGTGTCAATGCTGCTTCAACTTTCTTTTGTGCCATTCCGGAAACTGCATCCCCCTTAAATGGGATGTTTAGGTAGACGGTTTTCTTTTCTGGCCCATAGTAGGTCTGTTTCAGGTTAACTCCACTTTTAATAATTGATTCAATTAATTGTCTGGGATAGCCATTAGACAGTAAATCGTTAATTGCTTTATTATATTCATTTTCTTTAGAATCTTGACTAACCAACCTGTCAATTCTTGAAAAGCAACCACGAACTGTTGATAATTTATATTGAAATGGCACAAAATTGCTGTAATGCAAATACTGATGCAGACCATGAAGGCTTACGGTACAAGTGTTCAGCTTGAACTGGCCATTAGTGACGCACGCTAATTTGATTGGTTTCTATTTTCCACACTCGCTCTATGTTCAAATATTTCTATCTTGTTTTGCTTTCCAATTTATATATAAAGATATGTTCATGAGTAGATATTTGAGAAGACCATGAGAAAGAAAATTTTCTTATATATGATAAAATTTCTTTTTGTTTTTGCACATAAGAAGGGTACAATGAATTTTATTAAAGCTCGCATTTCAAAAGAATAATAAAATAATTTTGGTAAAAAATTATAAAATGAGAATGATCTATTAGAGGAGGATACTAGGAGTGTATTTACCTAGATACCACACAGAAGTAAAGAAAAATAGACCTCAAAACAAAACCATTACAGCCAAGTCAGCTTTAAGGCAAGGCAAAATCGACAATACAGCTTTCTTAAACGAACATTGGTTGCGCGGGTGGTGATAACAATTATTATAATCAAGGTTGCGGTCTTGATATAAACACCTGACCCATTAATTACTTACATATATCAGAATAAACTAAGAATTGTATAGTGTAGAGAAGGCAATTCATCCAGTAGACCGTTTTCGTCCTTATTGGGAACTCATCAAGTACTGGCCAGAATTTGCCGCGGACAGGATACGAACCTGGGCACGTCTGCTTCGGAATCTGGTGCTCTAACCACTGAGCTATCCTGCCGCACACTACACTACACACAATTTTCAGTTATATAATAACTAATGTAACTTGGTTAGTCAATTTTTCCTTTAGGTGGAGCTCATATGGCATCCATATCGTGCGAAGTTTACAACCAAGAACTATGATGAGAGTGTGGACCCATCCTGACAGACAAGTGCGTCTTATGGTGCCCAATTAGAATGTAGTTGACATACTGTTTCTTCCATGTCAAAATCTGCCCACCTTGTTTCTTACGCCAATCTGGCGCTAAGTGAGAGAATAATACTCCAGTTAGTAACCGAGTTGAGGTCATTTGCGAAACTTGAACGGACCAATGCAGTTGATGGGGTACTTATTGTCAAATCCAAAAATACGTCTACGGATGTCAGCATTGGTTATTCGTTGTTGGTAAAATACATGTCATGATTTTCAAACAACTATGATCGAATGCCGGTAGGCGTCTAAATTTATCCACCCATACTGAGTCGAGATTCACTAGTGTATAATAAGACTGTACGAACAGATGCGTCAGACATGTTGCCTGAGTATGTAAACTTGTCAACTATGTTTAGATCTTCAATCTGCAGACGCAGAGTTGGAGTGAATGATGGATGATCTTCTAAAATTATCATATATGTAGAGGGTGCGAATTACAAATCTGAAGACGAAACAACTGCTAATCTACTCAATGTGACCTGAGCAGAATTACGGTTGCCGAATAATAATATGAAATCGTCTGAATAATTATGATCGACTAAACTACCGCTCGCCAGAACATCGACACATGCATCTTGAACGTATGAAAGAGTGTAATTCATAAGATCATCTATTACAAATTTAAACAAAAATGAGGTATGCGGACAGTTTTGACGAATACCACTGCTGGTAGTAAAGTTGTAGTCCTTGACAGAAATAGAATTGTTTGTGTAGCGACCACGTACAATATTTGCAAATTTGGTGCGCATACCAATTTACGACAGAATGGCGATTAGTACATTGCAATCCATTGAGTCAAATGCAACATTGAAGTGTGGGAGGACAGCTATTCTATGACTGTGATATGCATTTCACTGTTCAAGAAACTGAATTAAGGCAAAAGTATTATCTAAACAACCGCATATTGATCGGTATCCGACTTGTTCCTCGTTAGTACGTGATTCAATCAGTGCTAATTCAGCGTAAAAAATCGAAACAAATAACCTAGATTCAACTGGAATTGAGCTTATACCACGATGGTTACAATACAAATTACGATTGCCGTTTTTGAACGTAGGAATGATGGTCAACTCACTCAAAGCACGCGGTACGGTCCTTTCATATCATGTAATACGAAAAAATTGTCAAAGCTCAAAGAAATTTTATCGCCTTCAAACATAAATAAACTCGGAAGGATATCATCAGGGCCTGTAGCTTCGCGATGTTTAGGAGATAGAACTGCATTCCGTATTTCTAGCTCTGCTGGTTATTCGAGACTAAAGTTCCGCACTGTTAATACATGTATATTTTCGAGGATCGGGATTGACGCAGATGCCAAAGAATATTGATAATGGAAGTGCTCAGCCCACATACCAAGACGACTTATTTTATCGGTTGTTAGTTGTTTTTATGGCTGGACATGATGATGATGATGAGATTGTTGTTACTATCATTTATAGTTTCGCTAACTTTTAATTTTCTCTGACCTCTCGCGTGGATAAGCTGGAACAAATATCGGTTATTACCTGATGCGAACGCTTCTTTCATCTCTTCGGTCTTCCTGGCCTAAAATAATTCACGATCGACTTTCAGAGTGCGTTTAATTTGGCATCTTACAACTCTACAAGTGTTGTTATAAACGGACCACAATCGTAGCTAGTGCAACACAAACACTGGAAAAAGCAGAACTATTATCAACTGCAGTGCAAAGTATGTAAGCCTACTTCGCAGAAAAAGAAAATATCAGAAGTGCCAATAACAAATATGGTAATACTATGAAAAACTCAACCAATTTGGCGAAACACGATTAGTTGCATTTGTTATCAACACCAAATCTTTAAAACGACAATCAGTTTTAGAAGCAGTGACTCAAGTAGACACGAGCCAAGTCTCAATACAAAGCGAACAACTAGACACCGTCAACAGGAACAACAGCATTTAAACTAGACACAGTAATTCAAATCATTAGTAGACAGGCAGAGTTTAAAACACTAACAGTGACAAACTATATAACGAAATAGTCAAACGTTATAACATCACCATTATAAACAATAATGCATAGTCAATCTTAAATTTATTCGTCGCTACCACATAAAGAAGAAATAATTTTCATAGATACATGTCAGCATGACAATAACTTTAGATCGCCTATTAATTTAAATCCAGTCGTAATATTTAATAATACACATGTAAACATTTGGATCCACCTGAGTGGAAGACGCACGAAAAGCATTTAGAAGAGGCATAAAATTACATTCAATATACGATCATAAATCCTTCCGTAGAATGAACACAAACTCATTGAACGGGTAAAAGTTTTCGATTTGTACCAATCAGTTACACTGGACGAATCACTTCAAAGTTAGGAGATTTTTCTAATCGATGCTGATAGTCTTTTTTCATTTTACTTAGAGTAAAGATTATTTTTATCTCCACGTTGGTTAAGTCGCGATTTTGCTTGTCTTCTTGTCTGAACTAGGACCAATCATCAATTATTTCTCTTATGGTTGTATTTTATCATCAGTCAGTAGAACAAATTTCCAGAACTTTCATCTAGTATAGCTAGGTCTATTAGTTTGAGGGGTCTAAAGTACATTTACCTCTCTTTATGAGAGCTTACGTTTTGTTGAAACTCGTTCTATATTGTTTTATGCGCACTCGTTTTTGAATCCTTGCGTGTTAGATTGTCGGGGCTAATTCCTTTTCTATAACCATTATATATAGTTTGCAGACTATGTTTCATCGACTGATAACGCTACCTTTAGAAGTTTAAAGAGAACCATATTCGAATGACAGTAACGGATCACGGATATTACGAAATTTTCAATTTGCATGACATTTATCTAAATCCCTTATAAACTCCTTTAATTCGTCATCTTGCGTACTATTTATCAACACATCTAACTATTCAGTTTATTTTTTTATTTTGTTTACTGCGGCTGACTCCTTTTGGAGGATAAGCTGGCTCCAGATTGTGACATTTCATGGAGTTTATTGGGAATTTGGTACAAGTGGTGTCCCCTCACCACTCGGCTTTTTGATCGAGGACGCACCTCTAGCCTTTTCACATCCAAGCGCAGTCTGCAAGGCAGCAGTAAGTTGCATGGTTGCCGGTGGCTGTTGAGAGCTCATTCGCCATTCGGAAGTACGTGGTACTGTCCAGGAGTCCATGTAATCCTGTGGCTGTTGAACCCTTTTGTGGCGGGGAACACACGCCGAGTCATGGTGCCGTCGTCGGGCTCATGTGGTACTTTATAGGAGATCCGATTGCCGGTCAGAAATCCACCACGCCCTGGTGACACCACCGCCATAGCCCCGTTAGCCCATGTACGATCGACCATCGAGACATGGTTGACACCGTCGTACCACGTTGAGGACGGGTTGTTCAGTACCTGATTTTCTCCTAAGAGCGGTGGTTTGTTTTCACGAAAGGTCCTACATCTTTGCTTTGTTCTAATAAATCGCATTATACAGAAGCCGATTTATTAACCGATAAGTTAACATTTATTTATCCTACGACATTGTTTTAATGAGTTTTTAGGCAAAACGGCTGATTCTAACCACATCTTAAAGAACATTCTTCACTCTAGCAGTTTTGCATGTCCACAATTGATAGAAATACTGACAAAATGAGCATTTGAAATTGAGATTTAACTGTCACATCACTATGAGCAAGAAAGAATCGAAATAAAACCCACTGTAAAGGAAAACGCATAATGATTAAGAATTTGTTCTAAATGGAAGGACTTGTCACCAAAACAACCAGAAAATAAGCAACCAGGGACATTTTACAACATAAACTATTTAAAGTAAACTACACGGAACTGTTTTGTAAATAACAAAGACTGAATTACAATTATTGGTCCTTGACGTAACTGAGGCCGACCTCAGATTTTTGGGTTGGAGACCAATAAATCAGATACACTCTTATAACCTCATGCCATGGTAAGCGATAAAATTAGAAATCAGACGATCTACGCAAGTGTGAAATTTCATCCAGACCACTCAAGTTGTACTTAGAATTGACTTGTTTAATAACATTTTTTGTCATATCATCCAATTGAGGTTCGTCCCGCATAAGCATTTGTGTACATGCATAACTAAAAAGAGTTATTTATTATAATGAATACACGTGAACATCCATATGAATGAAATTGGAGTCAATAGATAAAACATTACCATTTACACGCGTCAGACTAATTATTTTATTCTTAACGTTTAAACTGCTGTATGACCAGAATGATCTCAATATAAAGGGGGATGGGGGGGGGCAAGATAAAAAATAGTTATATAGTAAAATAAGAAGCGTATTTAAGAAATGAAATCAAATAAGTGATATATAGACAAGAAAATTTTGAAAATTATTT
Organism: Eudiplozoon nipponicum; assembly: GCA_029291075.1. Classification (NCBI taxonomy): domain Eukaryota; kingdom Metazoa; phylum Platyhelminthes; class Monogenea; order Mazocraeidea; family Diplozoidae; genus Eudiplozoon; species Eudiplozoon nipponicum. The sequence continues at coordinate 40,345 of JAQBSW010005098.1, read as the reverse complement.
AACGAAATAATAAGCAATATAGGGAAAGAATGTAAAATTACATTAATAAAAGTTCAACTCGCTATGTTTTAAAAATAAACGAACAGTTAAAGGGTCAAATTTAGAAGGACTAAATTCTCAATAATTGATTAACCATTAATTAGATAATAAGCCCAGTAATAAGCCGGTCTTAATCCGCTGCTCTTTTACTGGAGCTAGCTTCAGATTCTGATTTGTGCAATGGTTTTCCCTACTATTATGTCTTTGAACCATGACATTTGTGTAAATATTGTGAGCACTGGTACCTGATATAGATAAACGTAAATTAAAAATTATTAAAGGTCGATATTAATCTCTCTTTTACACAGACATAATTTTAAATGTATAGAGGAGTACAGTAATAAAGCCCGGAATAGAGAAATTCATAGGCAGAATTAGACAAGATAGAAAAATGGTCGATTTGGAAATTTTTAGGCCTACTCAAGATATTCGTAATTTAATTGTAGTTAATCGAATAGAATCAACATAAAACCTTAAGAGGAATCAAGTTTAACTGCTTAACCGTGGTTTGAAAAAAATGAAATATCAGTTAGATAGTTCATACAGATTCTGTCAAAACGGTATATCTTCTATCAGATTAGTATAATGTGAAATTTGAATTATACGTTGCCTCAATGGACTTAACACACCAAGATGATACATTTAAGACCATCTATGAGTCAGTGACTCAAAATTGAGTTCATAGTGAATAATCTCATATGTCTAAAAGCGGATAAAGCTGGAGTTACGGTTTTGATGAGCCAATAATGTTATAATAATAAAATGTCAGAATTGTTAAACAAAGTTGAAGTATACAATAAAATAATAAAGAACCAAACTGATAGGTTACAATGGCAAGTAAAATTATTAATCAACATTATGATAGTTAGTGAGGAATTGGATTCGGCACATAGCAACGCACCCATACAAAAATATACAGTTACACGAAGCGGGTATGGTTTAAATAAAATGTCAACCTGGTAACCTATTAAGAACTATATATAACAGTTAAATACCGTTTTTGCGTAGAACTAATATATATGGAAGTATGTATTAGGTGTTGCGAACCTAGTAACAAATTAGTTCAGTTGTGACCAGAAGGATAAACCAAAAACAGCATGAACAGAAAGTATAATCTAATGCACATTCGTTTCGTGCTTACTGGCGACTCATCAGTAGGAGCCGGTATTACGCCCTTTAACCACTATATATTTTGGTCAAGAATGTGGGATAATAGGACGTACAATTTCCTAGACGAATGTGTAAACCTGCAGTAGAGTAGCTAACATCGTATAGTCTCGATAATGCGACTTCAACGCTAACTCACTCTATATAATATATATACCGAGTCTGTAAAGGATACTAACACTATGGCTATTGTGTCAGTAACCGATACCAACATTATGATACCGAAAGGTACATGGTACTAACAGTATGGTTGCCGAGTCGGTACATGGTACCAACATGATGGATATCAATGTATGCTATAGTTCACCGAAATTGAGAATTAAAACTATTTATGAACACCTGTTACTCCAGTAAATCAATACACTCTGGCCTTGATCGATATCAGTTATCACATTTCGCGGTATGCATGACATCACTAAATTCAATATGTAATAGTTGAATACTGTTTTTTGCGTAGAAGCAATATATATGCAATTATGTATTAGGTGTTGCGAACCTAGTAACAAATTAGTTCAGTTGTGACTAGAAGGATAAATCAAAGACAGTATGAACAGCAAGTATAATCTCATGCACATTCATTTCGTGCCTGTTTAAAATCAAATGGTGAATACACGTATGCAAATGCGCAATACATCGTCGAAACATCACACGTACCTTCTCCAGAGGTAGCATTCAAAATAATTATTAAATTCAATAACAAAATGGATCTAGCCACATACGAAGCCTTATGTATAAACAAATTGCAGTCGGATTTATGCAAGCAGAAGAAGCATGTTTAGGCATTGGGCTTGAACTGGATGTGACGCACGCAATTGATTGGTTTCCGTTTTTCACACTCTCTCTATGTTTACATATTTCTATCTTGTTTTGCCTTCCAATCTATATATAAAGGTATGCTCATGCTTAAGGAGGTAATGAGAAAGAAGCGTTTCTTGTATCTGATAAAATTTCTTTTTGTTTTTGCACATAGGAATGGTACAATGAATTTTATTAAAGCTCACATTTCAAAAATATTTAATTGAAAACCGATATTAACCAAGGCCTAAGGGTATGGATTTACTGGAGTAACAGGTGTTCAGAAATAGTTGTAATTCTCAATTTTGGTGAACTTTAGCATACCTTGTACCGACTTCGCAACAATACTATTGATACTATTTATCCATTCTGCAACCACAGTTGGTTTTAGGTACTGACAAAACACCCATAGTATTGGAACCATTTACAAGCTCGATATACATATATTAAATATCTAGAGAAACTTTAGTCTGAAGTATAAATAATATGGCTAGGGGAAAATTGTGATGATGGGTGAATTGTTGTGCCTTTCATAGGATTGCTTCTCAACAGGACTAGAAATAATGGCGATAGTAGGTGATATTCTGGTTAATTATTAAGGTGGAATTTGTTTAAACTTTAAAATAAATCGTTTAATGGTAATGTTCAACATACATATCGATAAAAATCCAAAATAAGAAACGTAGGATTAATTAACAGCGGGCTGATCATAAAATCACGGAAAATACGCATGAATCGAAGAGTCAACAATATAATTGCGTTTGACTGGCGGTAGTCTTACTATGTTCTTCGACAACTGGTTAAGTAGAATGGAATTGGTGTTTATTTCAAACTCGCAATTTGATTTAATGTATAAACAATATATTTGATAAAATAAAAGTGTATATGAAAGGCCCACATTGCGACGTGAGGATTGTTGGAAGCATAATTAAATTGTCGTTTCACTTCAGCCACACGCAGCATTCATTGAAAATCTGTCAAATTATTTGACGGAAATGTTAATAACTTAAAAAGTTACAATATTATCAAAATAAAATATAAAAATGCAGACAATAAAAAAAATTCAAGATTAACATAACTTAATTCCGGTGTAATGTATTAAACAGCAAGAAATAAATAAGAAACCTTTAAACTGATTTTAAGAAATATAATTTACCGAGCAATTTGCAAGATTGAGACATGTTACGTCTTGCGCTGGTAAGTTGCAAACATTCGTCGGTGTGCCGCGGAAACCGACTCTTACAGGCAAGACAACTAAGCTGCCCGTAGTGCCTGCGCATCACATGAACACATAGAGCGCTGACAATTCTAAATCGTCGTCCACAAACTGGGCAGGCAAACGCAGTACATCCCAGCTTACGGCCATGCTGTAAAAGAAGTAAGGCTTCTCCATGGCTTAAAGCAGCTGCTAAAGTTGAGGACATTTGGGATCTGCCTTGACTCGACTCAATGTCATAATTGGTTAAACTATTGCTACTGCTCCCACTACTATAACCAGATTTATAATTAACATTACTGCAGTCAAGGACTTTGAGATTAGAAGAATTATCATCAGCGCTCATTTTATGTAGTTCATTAAAAGTGACTGATTGGTCAAGACGCAATATCTTGCCTGAATTGTTTAAATCTGATGAATGGGACTGCGGAAGTTTAACATCAGAATTCCTCTCCAAATTTTGTTCATCACGACGAGCTAACGCAGCCGAAAAGCAATCCTTCATATCTCGGCCACTTGTATTTCCTTCTGAATCACGAACAGTTTCAGCAGACAGCTTATATTCTGAGTCATTTGCAATTGTTTCAGAAAACTCGCTGTCTGATAAACCATGTTTCTGCAACTTCTGTGTATCATCAAACAGAATTTTATCTGTTGGCGATACAGGTGAATGCGAAGAATACAAAATAAAAGGATGATTGTCGCCAACACCTGAATGATATTGCATTTTCGTAATTGCCGTCATTCATACGGATCAAAATATCTTATAAAGGTTAAACGAGAATTTGTCCAATCACAAACATCACAATGCAGGCGAGGTAATGAAGCACATCTATGAAAAGACATAAAAATTGAAAACCATACATATGGTTAAAAAAAACTATCGCATTTAATCGGCAATATTTTAAGTTTTATCTCCTGCAAAGCCTACAATGCATTCGGCAAAAAAACTAGAAAATACTGTTTTAGTCCTTGAATGAACAATGGTTGCGTGGGCTGTGATAACAATTACTTTATCACGGTTGTGATTTCGATATAAAGAGCTGACCCATTATGTACAGAAATTTGTCAGTATAAACAAAGTATTGTATAGTGTAGAAGACCGGTTTAGTCCTTATTGGTAACTTAACGCATACTGTTCAGAATTTGCCGCGGTGAAGACTCGAACATGTTAGTTAGTATAAGAGAAGAAACATTAGTTAGTATATAACTAAAAAATTGTGTGTAGTGTGCGACAGGGAGGGTGTGGTTTAACCACCAGATTCCAAATCAGACGTGTTCAGGTTCAAACCCTGTCCGCGGCAAATTCAGGACAATACTAAGTTTTTATTGACAAATTTGTCAACCTAATGGATTAGGTGTTTATATCAAGACCGCCGCAATGTTTAGAGTACTCGTTACAATCCTGTTTGAGTTTTAGCTAACTGTGTTTAGACTAAGAAAATAATTATTTTCAAGGATAGCCAGATCCATGCATCACTGGAAACTAAACCTCGTCAATGGTGCGAATATTTTTGCTTCTTTGTCTCGTTTGGCTAAACTTATGGTGCGTAAAAGCCGTTAAAGGTTGGCGGATGAGGCAGGTTAATGAAAGGATATCAGATATCGTTTCAATTCCGAATTAGGTACGGGCGATTCAGCGTTCAGAAATTTCTATGACTACGAGTACAGCAAAGATAGAAATAATTAAAAACATTGCAAGACAGGTTAATTATGATCATATTCTTAAACATCATTAAATTCGTATCAAGTGTGAGTTTGAGTTACGAATTACTGTGGGGGTTGCGGTGAGCCACCTGAGACGTGAAACCACGAGGTCTGCTCGGGCCGACCGTAAGCAGTACTGGGATGAAATGGCTTCTTCCATGGAATCGGCTGCAAACGTTGGCGACTTCGGGGGTCTCTTCCGTCTTTTACGTAAAGCATCTGGTAAGCGCAATGCAGAGACAATTCTACGCAGCGCAACAGGAGACTTGATTTCTGAAGTCAATGGCAAAATCGCAAGATGGGTTGAACATTTTTCGCAGTTATTGAACCGACCATACAGTGGCCGCTCCCCACCGCAACCACCTACAACATCTACACCCAGCTACGACGTGGACTGCTCTTCTCCAACTGAGGCTGAGATCGCTACGACCATCCAGCGCATGTAGAACAAGAAATCCCCCGGTGAAGATGGAATACCTGCGGAGATCTACAAGGCCTGTATAGGCACACTACTGCCATCAATCCATCGACTGTTCTCTTCTATCTGGGAACAGGAAGCATGCCCGTCAGACTTCGGAATGTCAATCCTGCTACCGTTTCCCAAAAAGGGTGATAGATCAAGGTGCGAAAACTACCGTGGTATTAGTCTTCTCAACACCGCATCCAAGCTGTTGGCGTCGATTCTATTGAACCGCTTCTGTAATGAGCGGCATGCCCGTACCCGTCCCAATCAGGGTGGGTTCCGCCCAGGAAAAGGCTGTGTTGATCAGATCTTCACATAACGGCGAGTTTTGGAACATCGCAACGAATTTCAACAACCAACCGTCGCTTGTATTATTGATTTCCGAGCTGCTTTTGACTCTGTTGATCGCGACTCCCTATGGAACATCATGCTGCTCGACGGAATGCCCATAAAACTCGTCAATCTGATCAAGGCCTACTATGCAGCCACCAAAGCCAGAGTACGTGTTTACGGAGAAGAATCCGATGAATTCAGTCTGCGCACTGGGGTTCGACAAGGATGTCCCTTGTCACCCATATTGTTCAATTATACGGTTGACTGGATTCTGAGCAACGCGCTAACTGGGTTCCGAAGCGTTCAAGTATCAAATAACCTATGGCTAACGGATGTTGATTACGCAGACGATGTTGTTCTCCTTGCTGACAGCTTTGGGAGCATGCAAGCCGTTTTGGATCAAGTGGCCCAGTTTTCATCAGCCGTTGGTCTGGAAATCAATGCCGACAAAACGAAAGCCTTCGCCATCGGTGTATCTTCATCTGATGAGCAGCTCACGGTGTACGACAGCCCAATCGAAACAGTCGACGATTTTACGTACCTTGGCTCAAAAATACTTCCAACTGGCCAAGCAAAGAATGAAGTCCGAACACGCATCGACCGTGCCAGACTTTCTTTCTTACAATTGAAGAACTCACTTTGGAGAAGAAGTGAAATCAGCCTCAAAACAAAAATCCGAGTCTACCAGGCTACTGTTCGCCCTGTGCTACTGTATGGCTGTGAGACTTGGCCATTACGTTCTGAGGACTCCAAAAAGCTCGAAGTATTCGACCATTGGTGCCTTAGGTACATCACAAAGACAAAATGGATGGACCGGGTGTCGAACGCATCTGTTCGTCACCAATGCGGTGACATCATGCAACTATCCGTCTGGATCCAACATCGTCGACTTCAATGGTTCGGGCACGTACTACGCAAACCCGAAGACGAAATGGTACGGCAGGTGATGACCCCGGTTCAATGTGCAAACTGGCGCCGCCGCCGAGGTGGACAACTGAAGACATGGCTTGCAACAATCAAATCGGACCTGGAACTCCTAGGTTTACGCAATGTTTATGGTCCGCGTCACTGGGAGCGTCATTGGCCCTCTTTATGTTCCGAAATGGCTGCCAACCGCCCGGCATGGAGAGGTTTAATCCGGGATATCAATGGAGCCGGCTTATCCTCTAAAAGGAGCCAGCCGCAGTAAAGTAAAGTAAGTATGTGTGTGTTTGTGTGTATACTCGAGGATCAAATGTGTAGTAAACGGTTCTTGTGTCTGATAAAAATTCTGTTTATCTTTGCTCATTGAAAGAGTACTATGAATAAAATTAATCTTAGATACGTGAAGTATGTCTCAATTTACAGTACGAAAACTCAGGTTATTATTATGACACAAAAACATTTTGAGTGCATTGAAGAAACTGGTAAACAACGGATACAAGTAGTATAAGATCAAATAAATGCTTAGTCGTTGTGTTCTTGCATACATGCACAACATCATTGCAAAAAATTCTAATTGTATCGTTTTAAAATAAATAACTGACACGCATGTGACGGAAGCTGCACAAATGCTATATTTTTGACTGCATAGAAACATTGGTGCCGACATTTTCTATCTGGTACAGGTTTGAGAGACGTGTATCTGGTTCTCCGTACTTTAAATATGCATCGCAGATTGCTCGTTGTTATTTAGTCTGTCGTCGCGCTCTTATGATGGCCATGGTCGGTCGAAACGCTATAGTACGTGCGAATGACCGTAGTTTTGCTATGCTGTGAAACTAGATGAATAGAATGGGATTGAAAATTATCTCATGTATCATGTATTTAAAGAATCAGGAATCGCTTCAATGACCATAGGCTATGGAGGGCGTATTAGACTGCAAGGTGAATCCGTAATATCAGGATCCCATGAGCTCTGCACCATAGCGGATATTCAGGAGCACCTAAAACAGTTAACTGAAAATGTAGGTGCTACAAAGCGACAATCCTATGCAAGACGACCTACATGCACTCGCCTAAGGGTCGGCGACTATGTCGTTGGTGCGAAGGTCGAGCCCATGGCACTGCAGACTGTCAATGATGGCCGTATCGTGTGGAAATGGTGGATGCAGAGCACAGTACAGTTTTCTTTAACATGTTCGATGGACCACGAGCTGTCGCATTTGATCGTTTAATGGAAAAGATGTAGCAATAGCCACCTTTGAGACCGAGAAAGCAACAAGAGTCCTATCTAGGGCTGGTATTCAACAGCATGCCCTCGCAGAAGTGAACGTATTTTGATGAAGCGGTCAGCACAATGGTGGAAGTGGCCTTCGAGCCACTAAACTGATGCGCTTTATACAAGAAAACCCTTATAAATTATTGATTAAAAATAAAGCATTTGTGTTAAGTTAAACAAGATGGCCTCTGACGGACTGGAAAACTTAGTAAGAGTTTTGACTGCACAAATGACTACCTTGACTTTGGAGATGACGATAATTAAGCCTCGGCTGGTTGACACACTAATAATAAATTCAGATGGAATTCGTATAAACGACCCAACCAATATAGAGGAAGTCAACACTGAGGACAAGCATTAAGAAGGAAGAAATAACACACATTCAGAGGCACATATTCACATAAATTATCTTTTTTATTATAAATTAGAATATGGTAAGTCTTATCGGAGGCATTTCAATTCCAACGGATCCTGGTGCTCAAAACAACTTTATTAGCAAAAAATCACATCGAAAAATTTCATTTAGGCCATATTTCTTTTAAAATTGGTCGCATAATTCGAAACGTCTGCTCGATATATTAAGCAATCAATGACCACTCAAAGGCCTTGTACGCAAAAAAATGCCCGCGAAACTTCGATACAAAGAATAAACTCCATGCAACTTATCCCTACTAGAATATCTGCTTGACTTTCAAAGTAAGCAATGACAAAATTTTCATTGCGAAGACTGTCAGTTGCGAGATCCTCCTTCCGTAGTTGTATAGATCAAAGCGATTTGTACATCAACATAATATAATCTAGGGGATTGTAGGTGTGTATCCATGTACGTTTTATATACACGTCATTGAACTAACTCGCTTGTGATTTTCAAGTAGAAGTAAATAGTTCAGTCTAGTTGATCTGGTGAAAAAAAATGCTATTTGACTTATTCTCATAAACTTGTCTTCTCATTAAAGTTATATTTCAATTTACAAAGTATTCTTCAATTGACATTTCTACCGTATTTTCCGTATTATAAGCTACACTTAAAACTTGGTGATGCGCCTTATGTGTGAAAAATACTTGGCATGAGTGAGATGTTAAATTAAATATTGTAAATAGTCGAAGCACTACCTGGTATTACCATAATCAAGGTTGCGATCTTGATATAAACACCTGACCCATTACGTGTATTTATATTTTTTTTCTGCGGAGCCCGAAGCGGTCAGGCCCAGGTTCGAGCACTGTTCGCGGTAAATTCTGGTCAGTACGCGTTGAGTTCTCAATGTGGACAAAACCAGTCTACTGGTTTAATTACATATTGTTTGTTGCGAAGAGCTAATATGTATGCAAGTATGTATTAGGTTTTGCGAACCTAGTAACAAATTAGTTCAGTTGTGACCAGAAGGATAAACCAAAGGCAGCGAAATGTGATAACTGATATCGATGAAGACCAGAGTGTATGGTTTAACTGGAGTAACAGGTGTTCGGAAATTGTTGTAATTCTCAATTTGGGTGAACTTTAGCATAAATTTATATCCATCGGGTTGGTATCATGTATCGACTCGGAAACCATAGTGTTAGTATCCGGTACTCATCGATTTCAAAAGGGTATCAGTTACTAACACAATAGCCATAGTGTTAGTATCCTTTACAGACTCGGTATATATATTATATAGTGTGAGTTAGCATTGAAGTCGTATTGTCGTTGACTTTAGGTTATGTTAGCTTCACTATTACAGGTTTACACATTCGTCTAGGAGATTGTACCGTCCTATTATTCCACATTCTTCTACCAAATATATAGTGGTTAAAGGGCGTAATACCGGCTCCTACTGATGAGTCGCCAGTAAGCACGAAACGAATGTGCATGAGATTATACTTTCCGTTCATGCTGCCTTTTGGTTTATCCTTCTGGTCACAACTGAACTAATTTGTTACTAGGTTCGCAAAACCTAATACATACTTACTGGTTTAATTGCCTTTCTACAATATATAATACTTAGTTTATAATGACAAATATTTGTACATAAAGAGTCAGATGTGTATATCAGGATTGCAACCTCGATTATAGTGTTTGTTATCACCACCCGCGCAGTAAATGATGCTTAACTGCCTCATATTATTCCATTCTGCTGTACCGCATTTCGTTATAAAACTTAATTAGCCTTTAGGCTAAAGACCCCCGGCATTGCATTTTGTTTGCCTTATCTTCCAATCACAATTGACGTTTTCATCTCGTTACTGTGAGTAGCTATATTACCTAACTTACTTCTGTGGTATTCCGTTTTATTACTCTCGAACTATATTTACATAGTTTCTTCAATATATTAGGACTATTGGTGTTAGTTTGCTCGGACATATTAACATCACTAAATAGGACGCATAAAAATTGCACATTAGATGAGACATGCAAAGCGGCATTGAAAACTCAAGGCCATGTGTTCAGCTGACGACTTAGATGGTTTTGTGGATAAAGAAAAATTGTAATAAGATGGCTCGGACAATTTTGTGCCCACATTTTGTTAATTATTCTTAAATTTCGAGTTTAAATTTCTGTAGCTACTAATGTGGACAATAATTTGTTTGAAATGCGTCTTGTAATCCTCTGCGCCGTATGGGTGAAGTGGGACTCGTAAATAGAAAATACCGTAGAAAAAAGATGGCGAATCTCAAAGATTTGCACGAATTAATTGATTATTTTAAAAGATTATTAACTTTGCTAGACTAATTGACGAAGTACGGTTTCTGTTCAAGCTTGGAGCAGCGAAAATTGCACTCCACAATTAATTATTCGGAATTCATTTTCTATTGGCAATAGATTGTCTACTACCAGTCGATAGTGTTTGATATTGTGCGTTGCTTCTATCCTTACAATTCAAGGTCGTGATCAACTGTCGTGCGGACTGAAAGTATTCAAATCGAAAGGCCTTTACAGCACACAGTCGGCAGGGCAGTCGTAATGCCCGGGAAACGCATATCTGTCTATTTTATCGACATTAGTCTCGATTGCATTCGTCCAATTGCCTTTCATTCTAGTTGTGAAGTTATCTCGCTCAGCTTAACCTTAAGCCATATTGATTTATATTTTCATAATAATGCGAATGTCAGCTGCTTTATTCAAACATCGTTTTGTACATTCTGAATTATATATATATATATATATATATATATATATATATATATATATATATATAAGACGATTATGTGCACGTTACATCCATTTAATTATTTTATCAATATGTCGCCTTCCAATTTATTCAAAGTCCCTAAAGAATTTTATTCGCTATGCACAAAATAATTGAGTTACGCTGAAATATTTATATTTCTTTTCCGTGAACGTGATTTAAAAACAATTAGCTCTTCGTATTTGTCTGGTTAGATTGAGTTAATTGCGACAAAAAACGATAAGTTACTATATTTTCAAAGACCAAACGCGCCGAATACTAAATTTGACTACTAAAAGGCTTCAATTTAATGTGACTACTAGTAAAGTCGGGTCTTGTGGTCACAATTTATGGAAAAATAAGCAGTTTATCGCCTTTGAGAATGTTTTTTCTGTTAATATGGCTATGTTATTAAGTTAGGCTTGTACTAACAACTTTCCAGAATGGTGTATATTTTTTGCACATTTTGCGAGTTTAATAAGATTCTATTATTGTATAAATTAAATTAGCAGGACATTACATATATAGTATATATATATATATATATATATATATATATATATATATATATATATATATATATATATATACATATACACGTCTGTTTTAACCAAACTTAACATAAGGCATCGAATGTAATCGATCATGCAATCGGCTTTCATCATTACTGAGCACTTGTTTTAGTAATTGCGAGCATCTTCAAGGCCGAGATTTCAACCGTGGCACATTTACTTCGGTGTCTAATAAATAATCTGATGTTCCGCCCAAGCCGTGAGCAATATACAATTTTCATGGGTTTATTATTTTTTATTAGTCAGTCTCTCCTTCGGGCAGAGCCAATTTGACATCGCTTTCGATCTATAATTCCTCGTGAGGACGTAGTCCTAAGTCAATGTAAACCGGCAAGATTTTATTATATGCACGTCTTCAGTATAAAATGGATATTGAATAAGCTGGAAAATTCATATCATGAAGTGTGACGGTTTTGTCTCAATTTGGCAATTATCAAGTACTTTCGAAAGCTTGGGCGGCGCAGTAGATAAGCCGACGACGTGCGTATAATAAAATCTTGCCGGTTTGCATTAATTTAGGATTACTTCCCCAGGCGGAACTCTAGGTCGTAAGCGATGCCAAATTGTCTCCGCCCGAAGGAGAGACTGAATAATAACAATTTAATATATACTTGAAAAATGTATATTGTGCACGGCTTGGGTGGCGCATCAGATTATTTATTATACACCAAAGTAATTATGCCACGGTTGATGTCTCAGCCTTAAAAATTCTCGCAAGTACTCGACGAGTGTCCAATAAGGATGAAACCTGTATGCGTGAAAAAGATTGCATTCGATGCCTTATATTAGGTTTGGTTGATACCGACAATATATATAAAAAAGTCATGCTAGTTGATCTTATATAAACATAGAATCTTATTAAACACGCAAACATTTCAAACAATATAGAGCATTCTGGAAGGTTGTCAATAATAATATAGCCATATTAACAGACAGAACCTTCTCAAAGGCGATAAACTGCTTATTTTATCTAAAATTGTGACCACAAGACTCGACTTTACTATTAGTTTCATTAAAATGAAGCTTTTCAGCTGTCAAATTTAGTACTCACCGAGTTCGGTCTTTAAAAATTTAGTAACCTGTCGAATTTCTCGCAATTCATTCAATAAAATCAGACAAATACGAAGAGCTAAGTGTTTATAAATCAGGTTCACGGAATAGAAATATAAATAGTTCAGCATAACAAAATTATTTTGTGCATAATGAGAAAAAAAATTTTTGGGACTGAATAAATTGGAAGGCGATATATTGATAAAAGGAATAAATTGTTATTATTAAACGAACATTGGTTGCGCGGTTGGTGATAACAATTATAATAATCAAGGTTGCGGTCATGATATAAACACATGTTCCATTAATTACTTGCATATGTCAGTATAAACTTATAATTGTATAGTGTAGAAAAGGAAATTCATCCAGTAGACCGGTTTCGTCCTTATTGGAACTCATCATGTACTGGCCAGAATTTGCCCAGGTTCGAGTCCTGTCCGCGGCAAATTCTGACCAGTACATGATGAGTTCCCAATAAGAGCGAAACCGATCTACTGGATGAATTGCCTTTTCTACACTATACAATTCTTAGTTTATATTGACATATGTAAGTAATTAATGGGTCAGGTGTTTATATCAAGACCGCAACCTTGATTATAACAAATTGATGTAATTTGCGCATAATCCAAATCGTGTCGATTCTCGAAATTTAATGAAGATTTTTTTGCGAACCTGGATTAATTGAAATTACCTAATCTGCGTTTTGACTAATAAAGCTTTTATTGTTCCAGTAGTTTTCTATCTGTACATTATTTAGGCTATCTTTATCGGTAGACTCTGCAGTTGGATCATCCTCACAATTTCAACTAATGAAACTAATGAAGCAGGCGCGTTATTTCCTCTAGAAATTACATGATTAATGCGAAAAAATTAATTGATCTGCTTTTTAAATCGTATTTGCTACCCTATGTCATTTTAGTTTAAACTGAAGATGTATGTATGTATGTATGTATGTATGTATGTATGTATGTATGTATGTATGTATGTATGTATGTATGTATGTATGTATGTATGTATGTATGTATGTATGTATGTATGTATGTATGTATGTATGTATGTATGTATGTATGTATGTATGTATGTATGTATGTATGTATGTATGTATGTATGTATGTATGTATGTATATATGTATGTATGTATGTATGTATGTATTTATATCCGTGCGACTGGCGGTAGTTTTGTTATGTTGTTTGACGACTGGTTAAATACAATGTGATTGTTGTTTACTTCAAGCTCGCAAACTTGATTTAAAGAATTGTTACCACCACCCGCGCAATAAATTATTGCTTAATTTTATTGCCCATATATATGTGTGTGGCGAAAGGTACAAACAGCTAATGTCCGTGACCGCTTAGAAATTGTGCAGCCGATATTTCCAGTCACGTACAATGTATGCGAAAATATTAGAGGTGAGAGCCGCATATCTAACTTTGCATTACATATATATACAGTGCGGTTTGATCCTCACTAGTCAGTTTGCCGTCGTACTCTGATGATGATCATGGAAGGTCGAAACGCGTCAGTGCGTTGCGGCTGGCGGTAGTTTTGTTATGTTGTTCGGCGACTGGTTAAATACAATGAGATTCGTGTTTACCTCAAGTTCGCAAATTTGATTTAAAGAACTCTTACCCCCATTCGCGGAATCATTTATTGTTGAAATGTCCATATAGTAGACAATTTCTTTGTGGGATGAGGTTGCCCCTGAAGACAGTTACGAAAACAGGAAGCTAATATATCCGGATTAAAAATGAAGACTGTGTACGCAAACACCCTGTTTCACTCAACAAGCGCAAAATAGTTAATCTATTCCCTGCCGCACAACTGTGGCACTTTTTCTTCCGGATCTGTGACTCTACCCATTTCGCCATCCTGCCGTACACTACATAAAATTTTCAGCTATCAACTACTTTATGCCTTTGGTTAACCTTTTCTTCATGCGGAGACTATTTGTCACCTTTTAAAACCGGATATTTCAACCAGTCACCACTATCTATAAGTATATAACATACGCCACGCTATCCATGGAAGTGGCACTGAATTGAATATATATTTAATTAAATTGTCATTTATTGCGCAGGTGTTAACAACCGTTCTTAAAATTAAATTTGCGAGACTGATATAAACACCAATCCCATTATGTGTACACTTGCCAGTATTAAATCCGCATTGCCTATTTTAGCTAAAGTATTTCTTCGTGAATAACGGTTTCGTTCTTATTATGAATTCTTAAATTGTTGTCCAGAATTTTTGCCGCGAACACGGCTTGAATATTTATTTAATTAAATTGTCATTTATTGCGCAGGTGTTAACAACCATTCTTAAAAGTAAATTTGCGAGATTGATATAAACACCAATCCCATTATGTGTACACTTGCCAGTATTAAATCCGCATTGCCTATTTTAGCTAAGGTATTTCTTCGAGAATAACGGTTTCGTTCTTATTAGGAATTCTTAAATTGTTGTCCAGAATTTTTGCCGCCAACACGGCTTGAATATTTATTTAGTTAAATTGTCATTTATTGCGCAGGTGTTAACAACCATTCTTAAAAGTAAATTTGCGAGATTGATATAAACACCAATCTCATTATGTGTACACTTGCCAGTATTAAATCCGCATTGCCTATTTTAGCTAAGGTATTTCTTCGAGAATAACGGTTTCGTTCTTATTGGGAATTCTTAAATTGTTGTCCAGAATTTTTGCCGCCAACACGGCTTGAATATTTATTTAGTTAAATTGTCATTTATTGCGCAGGTGTTAACAACCATTCTTAAAAGTAAATTTGCGAGATTGATATAAACACCAATCCCATTATGTTTACACTTGCCAGTATTAAATCCGCATTGCCTATTTTAGCTAAGGTATTTCTTCGAGAATAACGGTTTCGTTCTTATTAGGAATTCTTAAATTGTTGTCCAGAATTTTTGCCGCCAACACGGCTTGAATATTTATTTAGTTAAATTGTCATTTATTGCGCAGGTGTTAACAACCATTCTTAAAAGTAAATTTGCGAGATTGATATAAACACCAATCCCATTATGTGTACACTTGCCAGTATTGAATCCGCATTGCCTATTTTAACTAAGGTATTTCTCCGAGAATAACGGTTTCGTTCTTATTAGGAATTCTTAAATTGTTGTCCAGAATTTTGCCGCGAACACGGCTTGAACTGCCGCCCATTGGCTTTGGAGACTGATTCTGTCTATTGTGCCATTTTGCCGTATACTACACAAAATTTGTAGTTATATATTAACTTATGGCTGGCACTTCCTTCTATGTGGCATTTTTTTTGGCCTAAAATTCCAACTTTCCACCCGAATCTGTCAATTATAAAAGAGACACTAAATCATCTGTGTAAGTGGTAATAATTAAAAGAGTAACTGATTGTATTTGTGGTGATGACCATTCTTTAACTTAAGGTTGCGAGATTGATCTCACATTTGTCTAACCCGTCACATAACCCGGCAGAACCACCGTCAGTCACACCTACTGACGCGTTTCGAGCTTCCATCGCAACAACCATTAAACGATGGCAAACTTGCATTCAAATACAATATATGTGATAATACTGAAGATGAGAGTTGCATATCTTATTTTGCCTTTCTTATATATGAATTGAATCTCGATCATCGTCATTCAGTTTTCCGTCGTGTTCTGATGGTGAGCAGTGAAGATCGAAACGTGTTATAACATGTGACTGGCGGTAGTTTTGCTATGTTGTGCGAGCAGTAGGATATCATGAGATTGGTGAATATATGCAGCTTGTAAACTTGATTTAAAGAAGTAGACATATAAATCAGGATATAGATTTTACACATATTAAAAGCAGATATCTTTTCTGCAAAATGGGTTCTGATATGACTTTGATGATGAGGGTAATGTTTAACATTCCTATACATACGACGACATTTAATCTAAATTGCGTCTGTCAGTAAAATAATTTATTTAATTAAAAAAATCATTGGTTGCGCGGGTGATTATAACAGATTTTTAAGTCAAAGTTTGCAATGAAAAATGTATGTATAGTGGGCTTGGTGTTTATGTCAAGCTCGCGACCTCGATTGAAATAATAATTGTCAATGCTTGCGCAATCAATTATTGTTTAGATGCATAAATCTTCAATTCAGTACTACTTGCCAAGGCAGCGTGATGTCTGTTCCATAATGACATATTGATGATCGTTGGTTGGAACCTCAGGTCAAAAGAGATGTTACATAGGCTGCACCTGAGTGAAAGTCTACCAAACGGAGTAAAAAGCTTATAAAACTGAAAATTGTGTGTAATGTGCCGCAGAGAAACGCATTGAATAAGGCGACAAACTTCGAAGTAAATGTGCCCCGGCTCAAGCCCGGTCCGCCGAAAATTCTATAGAGTACTAGTCAGTTTGTTGTTGTACTCTGATGATGATCATGGAAGGTCGAAACGCGTCAGTACGTTGCGACTGGAGGTAGTATTGATGTTGTTCGACGACTGGTTAAATACAATGGGATTTGTGTTTACTTCAAGCTCTCAAACATGATTTTATATATTGTTACCACCATCCGCGCAAAAATTATTGTTTAATTTTATTGTCTATATATATGTGCATGGCGAATGCTACAAACAGCTAATGTTCGTGACTGCATAGAAATTGTGCAGTCGAAATTTCCAGTCGCGTACAATGTATTCAAGACTTCTAGAGGTAAGGGCCGCATATCTAATTTTCTTTTCCATATATATGCACTGCGGTTTGATCCTCGCTAATCGTCGTACTCTGATGATGATCGTGGAAGGTCGAAACGCGTCAGTGCCTTGTGGCTGGCGGTAGTTTTGTTATGTTGTCCGACGACTTGTTAAATACAATTGGATTGGTGCGTACTTCAAGCTCGCAAACTTGATTTTAAAAATAAGGCCTTTGCCGCATATCCAATTTGATTCATTTAATTGGACAACATTTCTTAGAATCAAGTTTGTAAGCTTGATATAAACACCAATTCTATTGTATTTGGTACTTGTGACTGACGGTAGTTTCGCTATGTTGCTCGAGGATTGGTTAAATGCAATGAGATTGGTGTTTATATCAGGTCGCAAACCTGATTTTTTTTAAATTTACTAGCATCCGCGCAATCATTGTTTGTTTAATTGGACAATATTGCAAAATCACTATCATTCGCATTCACTGACGTGCTTAGACCTACCAGGGTCATCATCAGAGCCCAAAGGAAAATTGAATAACGAGGATCAAACCGCAATGCATATATCAGAAAACGAAATAAGATATATAGCTCTTATCTCTAGTAATCTCGCATACATTGTACTTGATTGGAAATGTCGGCTACACAATTTCCATGCAAGTCACGAATATTAGATTTTTGAAGCTTTCGCCACTATATACATATATAGACAGTACAGTAAAACAATTATTGATTGCGCTGGTGATGGTAACAATTTTTTTAATCAGGTTTTCTAGCTTGATTTAAATATCAAACCCATTGAATTTAACCAGTCTCGCAACATAGCTACCAAATTAACTGAAGTGTCTGGATCTTCGCTGATCAGTATCAGAGCACATCGCCAAACTGTCTAGCTAGAACAAAACAGCAATACATGTACATATGGAGGCCAAATTATATATTTTACTCTTTTCCTTATTAGGTTCGCACGAATTCTTCTGGATTGGAAATTTTGACTGCTCAATTTCTACTCAATCATAAAAAACTTAACATTTTGCAGCTAACTACAGGTGTATATTAGTTAAACATGTGAACAAACACGTTTTGTTTGGGGTCATAACAAGTCTTTAAATCAAGTGCGTTAACTTCATTTAAACGGTTGTTATCACCCACTGCGTAATCGCTGATGGATCAATAGCATGCCTGGCAGGATCACGCTCTCATTAAGCCGATGGTATAATTTCATTTTCTCACGTGCTAGGCCAGACTGAGATTGGAATTGAACGGGCAGTTTTGGTTGTCCTAGAGAAAGGAAATGTAAACATCGCTCTTGTGCACTTCGCCAGGCGTAAACAACAGACTTCCAATAGAGTTAATAGGTTCCCTAATTCAAAGAATCATTGTACGTATCACGTTTGGGTTTAAACGGCACACATGTACCAGCCAAGGCTGGTGTAGGTCCACAGTGCGTGATGTGTTGTATGTTCTATTCCAGTAAGAAGGAATTAGCATCACAACATGCCCTTCTCAAGCTTAGTCATTGATTCATGCATGTGAGCACGGCTGTTTTGTGACTTCCGCTGTGGGAACTACGTTACAAATTACACACTTACTGGCTACTTTTAAAAGAGCTCGAGCTTGCATTATCATTATTTACATTCCGACGAGTACATGACGATATTACTTCTTCGCCTGGCGCCTCTAATTTAAGCCTCATATGAAGAAGCCTTTTCGATTACACCACCTGTAAAACTGCAAATAAAGCAATCTTTCATTTACTGCATGCTGACCAATAAAGTATTGACTCACTATTTGTCATGTTATTCATAATTCACTGTTGGATGTTATAAAACATCAGGTCGGCCATGCCTAGGATGGGTGAATGATTTTTGTTCAGATCCATTCTTCGTTGAGACAGCATGCTACACAATGCTGACTGGCACAATCTGACCATAGGTTATTAATTAGGAGATTTCCCTCTGCATAGTCTCACATTCAAGATTGATGAGCCACAGCTGGTATTTCAAGGCTTCAGAAAATCTCTTCGCCCACTCTCCCGTTTTTAATTGCTGTCTCGCTACATGCAGGCCAGAAGTTAGACCCCGATTGCAAGAGGTTAGTTAAACAGCTTGTATTATGTGTATTGACGGTTCTATAAAATTAATCTTCGTATCGCCTTAAAGATTTGACATCCCTGAATTAGTTATGTAATTATCAAATTATTGATCGTGTGGATAATGATAAGACTTTTCAAAATAAAATTTACGCATTATGATACCACCAGTCGCATAGCATAAAAAATACAGACATTCGCACGTACTAGCAACCATTCACGGCAAACCAACGCACATAAATTAAACCGTATTGTGTATATTAAGTATGGAATATCAGAAATGCGCCTCCCACTCACAAGTAGTCAAGCATACTTTGTACCTGATTTTGAGTTTCATTATCAAATGTGAGGTTTTGCTAAATTCAAAATAAAAAGGACAATCGAATTGGCAAGAAATATTCGGTTATCGTTAAAACGTTTACACCATCTGGATGTCGACTAAGAAACTATTCTTATAATCAAGTTTGCTTGCTTCAATTAAGCATCAATCCCATTGTATTTGCCAATTCGTCGAACAATATAGCAAAACTACCACAAAAACTAAACAAAAATTGCGTTGTATGAAACATTCTAGTATTCGAAATATTGAGAATGATAGTATTATTAACAATACAAATAATAATTGCGGTAGTGATCATAATCATTATTACGAAAAATTATTTAAAAATTTGGACTATGGAGAATAACTAAGATATACATTACAGGGATTACAAAAGTTTCTGAACTTCTGCAATGATCAACAAATCAATTTTAATTCTATCAGGAATTTCTATTCCTATATAAGAACTGATTCACAAAACCAGTTTAATTTATATAAATAATTTTGATAAGAAATAGGGAAACAAGATAGATGAAATACGATTATTACATAATAACAAACAAGAAGCGAGAAATTACTTTACTGAACAGACACTACACTTCATGGGGAAGTGGTATTGAAATGTACATTTATATAATTAAACGAAAATTGGTTGCGCGCGTGGTGATAACAATTATTATAATAAAGGTTGTGGTCTTGATACAAGCACCTGACCCATTAATTACTTACATATGTCAGTATAAAATAAGAATTGTATAGTGTAGAAAAGGCAATTCATCCAACTCATCATATATTGATCAGAATTTGCCGCGGACAGGGCTCGAACTTGGGCACGTCTGCATCGGAATCTGCTGATCTAACCACTGAACCACGCTGCCGAACACTACACATAATTTTCAGTTAGATACTAGCTAAAGTTACTTGGTTAGAATTTCCTTTACTTGGAGACTTTATTGTATCACATTAGACCTGAAGTTCCAACTAATCATCACCAATCTGTCACCACAGAACAGGCACCATGCTACATGGGGAAGATGTATTGAAAAGAACATTGATATAATTCAACGAACATTGTTTGCGAGGGTGGTGATAACAATTACTTTAATCAAGGTTACGACATTGATATAGACACCTGACCCATTAGTACATATATTTGTCAGTATTAACTAAGAATAGTATAGTTTAGAAAAGGCAATTGATGCAGTAGACCGGTTTCGTTCTTATTGGGAACTCATCACTTTTTGTACAGAATTTGCCGCCAACATGGCTCGAACCTGCGCACGTCTGCTTGGGAATCTGGTGCTCTAACCACTGAGCCATCCGACCGCATACTACACACAACATTCAGTTAGGTACTAACTAAAGTTAATCGGTTAGCCTTTATTTTAGGTGGAGCCTATATCACATCCCTTTATATATGAAGACCCAACTTACCATGCCCAATCTGTCATTATAGAGCAGACACGATGCTACATGAGGAAGTTTTATTTAAATGAATATTGGTATAATTAAACGAACATTGGTTGCCAGGGCGGTGATAACAATTACTTTTAATCAAGGCAATTCATCTAGTACACCGATTTCGTCCTTATTTGGATCTCATCGCTTATTTTACAGAATTTGCCGCGGACGGGGCTCGAACCTGGGTGATAATAGTTTCTTTAATCACTTTTCGCATCTTGATATAAACACTTGATCCATTAAGTAAATACATTTATTAGTATAAAATAAGCGAGCAACGCAAATGCTGAGGCACGCACACACATGAAATGTTCAAATCGTATACGAGTTTGTACCCTCCAAAAGCCCTTCATTTCTTTGTCAAATATATTGGTGGTATAGAACGCATTACTGACTCCTACTCATTAGTCGCTAGTAAGCACGATCTGCATATGTAAATGGGATTATACCTTCTGCTGACATCAGTACATCAGACTGATCCTATTTTTACTAATTTATTACTAGGCATGCATTATATAATGTAGAATTTTATACTGCGAAAAAGCCAGTTCCTTCTAATGAATACATCAAAACGAGCTTCTCTTGTTTATTTAACTGAAGAAGTATGTTATAAAATCTTTCGCTGCGGCTAACACTCATGTTTTGTTTGCAATAAACTTGAAATCCGCCTGATTTGGATTGCGATTTTTAATAACAATATATACAGCTATTGCGGAAAGATTCTTTTCTCTGCCAACCGTGTTTTGTCTAAAATACTTAAATTTGCTTCTTTATTAAACAGCCAGTCCCGCCCACATAACACAAAAATGATCAATGTCAGACTGTTAGATTGTAGAGCTTTCGTTGGATGAATAAACATCGTTTATGTTCTATAAGTCGCGTTTGCGAGCTTGAAGCAAACATCAAACACATTTTGTTTTACCAAACGTCGAAAAACATACAAAAACAACCGTCAGTCGCACGCACTGAAGCGCTCCAACCTCCTGTGGTCCTAATCAGAGTACGACGGTAAACTGACTAGCGAGGATCAAACGGCATTGCATATATATGGAAAGCAAAATTAGATATGCAGCTCCCACCTATAGTAGTCTTGCATACATTGTACTTCCCTAGAAAATTCGGCTGCGCAATTTCTATACAGTCGCGAACATGAAATACTTGCAGTTTTCGCCCAACACACATATATATAGAGAAAGAAATTAAACATTAATTGATTGCACGGGTGGTGGTAAGTCAAGTATGCGAGCTTGAAGTAAACACCAATCCAATTGTATTTAACCAATCGTCGAACAACATACCAAAACTACCGCCAGTCGCACGCACTGACGCGTTTCAACCTCCCATGATCATCATCAGAGTACGACGGCAAACTGACTAGCGAGGATCAGATCGCAATTTAAAATTCGGATGCACAATTTCTATGCAGTCACCAACATTAGCTGTTTGTAGCTTTCTGACACACACCACACACACACAACACACCTCTCTCTATAATATATAAATAGTTATACAATTAAACAATCTTTGATTGCGCTAGTGGTTAAAACAATATTGAAATCAAATTTCCGAGCTTGAAATAAATACAAATACCATTGTATTCATCCAGTCAAACAAAAAATAAAATATAACAATAGTTGAAAAGCGCAAGGCGGTCAGTAATTTTTTTTGTAAGTCAGAGTTTGCGCGCGGACAGTGAACACCAATGCGCATCGTCTGGGAACCAGGTCGCTCGAACCACTACAGAACAAAAATACCGCCAGTCGCACGCACTGCCGCGTTTCGACCTTCCATGATCATCATCAGAGTACGAAGGCAAACTGACTAGCCAGGATCAAAGCGCTTTGCACAAATATGTAATACAATTTGAGATGTCCCTGCTTTTTCTATTCTCCAAGTAAATATTTCGGATGGTACGTGCAGTTTAAAAGGTACACTGACATTTATTTTCATTCGTTCCGATACGACTTCGTTGCTTTTTTTGTGTGTTATAATGCCTTACATGTGCGCAAGTTTTCTGGACCACATAAAATACATCCATTAGATTTTTAATGAAATAGATTTATTTTCATTTAATTATTTTTTTGCTTAATTTATAGTCTAATTTCGATGTAGCAAATAAGTTTAACTTTTAATTCCTATTAAAAAAAATAAGAGCTGTGTAATGGCATCAGAATTCATTTTCAAGTGCTCAATTGTTGTATTACATATGCGATTATCCGATTATTTACATCAATTCGAATATTGATTTATCGAATTAAATGGAATAATTCTGGACCATATGAACTAGAAAACGCTTCTCTTACAAGTTCCATTTTAAGGTCTCATCTTGGTTTGTAGGTTGCCAATACACACCAACACACAATAAGTAAGCGAATAATTTCTATGCGTTTGCACGCACACGAACAATCCTGCATATACATAGTATTTTTATTTACTATCTTTGAACAAACAGCAACGCATGTTCCAGTTTTCTCGTTGGCTGGTGTAAATTGAAGTAGTGGACTGTTTAGTAGTCTGGATGGATACTTACAATGGACAGAATTTAGCAAACCTCATCTTTACCTGTGTACACATACACACAGTCACGACAAATTAGGTCACTAAAGCACGCATACACAACAGCATCTCGGATAAACACACAAATACACAAAATAGCAGAGTTAGTTTCCACTTTGCATTGAAAACGAATCTTCGTGTTAATGTCGTCCAATCTAGAACACCAATCCACGCTCTTTCGTCGTGTTGTACTAAATTATCATTTTGCTATCTCACAGAGCAGTCGTTAATCTGTTTTGTTGGCTTGCCACCATGCCAGCATTCCAACTTACAACACAGAATTGCACATGTTAATACAATTCACCGCTTACTTCCATGTGGTTCAGCTAGACAAAAATATTTCAACTTCATCGCATTGTACAAAGGAATCATTTTGCCTTGAGAAAGAACACACAATTGTCGATTTTCATATATTCTAGTGTATAGGCTTTACAGTGTGCGTTTTCTTAGTACGTTTGTGTATTAATATATATATAAAAATTTATGTGCGTATGCGGTATTTCTAACGCAAAACGAAAGAACGGTCTATGACGGATAACTAGTGAACAAACGACCACACTGCTTCTATTTTTTCATATCGAGAATGTCCTTTAGTGTTGTAACCAATTGTGAGTGTAAGTTAGTCAAGTAGGTCGGCAGCTAGCTGATCATTAAGCCAGTTATACAGTCAGTCTGTTAGACTGACAGTCACATAGTTAGTCAAGAAGCTGTTTATCTGGAAGCCGTTCCATAACCCGATTCTTCAAATGACAGTAAAACCAATATCAATAATCAAGGCCTTCGTGTATTTATGTGTATATTGACATGCGCACGTCAAACAGAACTGTCGAATGAATTTGAATTCAACTTAATTCACTCTGCTATGGAATTTATCCATGATAAAGTATCTATTGATTTGAAGGCTATTTTGTCCATTGTAAAATGAAAAATCCTATCCATAGAAGGTATGTAGCTACAACAAGTACACTCACCGTAGTCTAACTGTACGGACATCAATTCGCGAGAAATTTTGGAGGAACAGATTCATCAAAATTAAACAATAATTGATTGCGCGGGTGGTGGTAACAATTCTTTAAATCAAGTTTGCGAGCTTGAAGTAAACACCAATCCCATTGTATTTAACCAGTCGTCGAATAACATAACAAAACTACCGCCAGTCGCAACGCACTGACGCGTTTCGACCTTCCATGATCATCATCAGAGTACGACGGCAAACTGACTAGCGAGGATCAAACCGCATTGAATATATATGGAAAGCAAAATTAGATATGCGGCTCTCACCTCTAGTAGCCTTGCATACATTGTACGTGACTGGAAATATCGGCTGCACAATTTCTATGCAGTCACGAACATTAGCTCTTTGTAGCTTTCGCCACACGCACATATATAGACAATACAATTAAACAATAATTGATTGCGCTGGTGTTGGTAACAATTCCTTAAATCGAGTTTGCGACATTGAAACAAGCAGCGATTCGTCGAAGAACATTGCAAAATTACCGTCAATCACGTCAGTAGATGTGATTAACGATAGTTTGGCTGTGTTATACAACGACTGGTTAAATTCAAAGGGATTGGTATTTACTTGAAGCTCGCAAACTTGATGTAAATAAGCCTTAATTTAGTTAGTAAAAGTTCTTGATCAGGTAAATTTTTCATTGGCATCTGAAACATTTTGCTTCGTGCTGATAAATTCAGCTTGGCTTCTCACGAAACTTTCTTGTCGATAGTCTGCATTTACAACTCATTAATTTTGTACCGATGTTATCATTTTCATTAGCTACGCTTAACTGACTTTACAATTTCAATCTACGTGCCACACGAGTTCCTGCCAAAGACTCACGTTTCATTTTGGTAGGAGGAGATCTTATGCATTTCTGATTTATGTCACATCACCTTGAAGGCCGTTTGTATGTTAAAACTTATAAAATAAAAAAAATTATAGAATACTCCCTGAAAACAACCATAGAATGGCTTATCATCAGTGCTATGTAACGTTTTCTTTGACTGGTTTATTAACCGTCTGCTTATGAACATACCAATAAATACAATTAATACTTGAAGAGTCCTGAAAATGGATGCTAAGAGTATGAGTTTTGCTCGATAGGCAGTATTTGACATTATAATGTACCACATTTGTTCTGTAGCTGCTTCGACGTATTCTAAACCGGAAAAATACTCTGTGATTGTGAAAACCATATTGAGATTCTGGCTCTTACAAAAGAATTTTTCAATATAACCCGCTGTGTCTATATCAAACACGCACAAAATATGTGTACATAAAAAAGCATAGTGACACAAATACATAAAATCATACGTGTATGTATTATTGCATGCAAATATCCATACATACATACATACATATATAATTACAACAATATATATATATATATATATATATATATATATATATATATATATATATATATATATATATATGTACATCAATACACCCTAAATACACACTTGCAGGCATTCATACATACTTAAAAAACATGTATACATACATACATACATACATAAATACATACATACATAAGTGTATAAATTAATATTTTCATACATAGATACATTTTCACGTCAAGACCACATGAATAATTTATGCAATAAAGCAATCATTAATTATGTGTGAGGCGATAACGCTTATTCAAAACAAGTTTGCAAGTTTTATGTTCAAATCAATCCCATTATATTTTGTCAGTCACATTATGTAGAAAATTACTGGCAGTCACACACACTGAAGTGTTTCGTACATACATGATCATCATCAAAGCAAGACGGCAAATTGGCCAGCGAATATCAAATCGCAGTGCATACATGAGGAAAGGAAAATTAGATATGCGACTCTAACCTCTGTTAATGTCGTATATATTGTATTTGACTGGAAATATCGGCTGTAAAATTTCTATGCATTCACATATATTGACATTTTACACATTTCGTTACATGTTTGTAAGTTATATACTTAAACAAACGTTGATTGTTTGGGTGGTGATAACAATTTGTATATATAGTATATGCACCGATCTGCAACGCATACGTAGGGTATGTAAAACCATATATGTGGCGCAGCCGATATTTCCTGTCTTGTAAAATATGAACAAGACCACTACGTTTAAGGCATCATATCTCATTTGCCTTGTCCCATATATTCATTGAGTTTGATTCTCGTTAGTCAGTTTGCCATCGTTCACTTATAGTGAATATCGAAGGTAGAAATATTTCAGTAATTTTAGCGACTGGTTAAAAAAAAATTAGATTGGTGCTTATTACATATTCTCAAACTTGATTAAAATAACAATTATTAAAGCCGACACAATTAATGATTGATTAAATGTATAATTTAAATTCGTGCGGCATGAGCTTCAAAAATATTATTTTTGTGGCTGCATAGACATTGGGCAGCCGCCATTTCCAGTCAAGTGTAATTTATCTGAGACTACTATCGGTGAGAGTTGCATATCTCGTTTTTAATACCATATTTATGAATTAAGATCTGATAAACGTTAGCCAGTTTGCCATGGTTCTCTGATGATGAACAGGAAAGATAGAAATACGCAAGCATGTTTTGCGAATGGTTAAATAAATTGAGACTGACTCTTACCTAAGGTTCGCAAACATGACTTAAATAACTGGAAACATAGTCAGTAAGCACGAAACGAATGTGCATGAGATTATACTTTCCGTTCATGCTGCCTTTGGTTTATCCTTCTGGTCACAACTGAACTAATTTGTTACTAGGTTCGCAAAACCTAATACATACTTGCATATATATTAGTTCTTCGCAACAAACAGTATGTAACTGTAATATATTGAATTGAATGATGTCATGCTTACCGCGAAATGTGGTAACTGATATCGATGAAGGCCAGAGTGTATGGTTTAACTGGAGTAACAGGTGTTCGGAAATTGTTGTAATTCTCAATTTGGGTGAACTTTAGCATAAATTTATATCCATCAGGTTGGTATCATGTACCGACTCGGAAACCATAGTGTTAGTATCCGGTACTCATCGATTTCAAAAAAGGTATCAGTTACTAACACAATAGCCATAGTGTTAGTATCCTTTACAGACTCGGTATATATATTATATAGTGTGAGTTAGCATTGAAGTCGCATTGTCGTTGACTTTAGATTATGTTAGCTTCACTATTACAGGTTTACACATTCGTCTAGGAGATTGTACCGTCCTATTATTCCACATTCTTCTACCAAATATATAGTGGTTAAAGGGCGTAATACCGGCTCCTACTGATGAGTCGCCAGTAAGCACGAAACGAATGTGCATGAGATTATACTTTCCGTTCATGCTGCCTTTGGTTTATCCTTCTGGTCACAACTGAACTAATTTGTTACTAGGTTCGCAAAACCTAATACATACTTGCATATATATTAGTTCTTCGCAACAAACAGTATGTAAATGCAATTAATGACTGTTTAAATGCACACCTAATGTACACGTGGCGTAAGCTCAAAACGTCGTACGTTCGTAATTGTACAGAAATTGTTAAGCCGACATTTCCAAACAAGTATCATATATAAGAGACTACCGAGCGAGGGAATTACATAGTTTTGTTCTAACAATTTTTCAGTTATTGTGGTTTGATTCACATTAGTAAATTTATTTTCTTGTTCTGATGAATAACATGGAAGGTAGAAATGTATCAGCAAATTTGCTACTGGTTAAATAAAACAGATTTGATACTTATTTCATGTTCGAAAACTAGGTTTAAAGGAAAATTACCATAGCCAAAGAAATTAATAATTTTCTAAAGTCACAAATTAAATAAACATGTCGTAAACTAAAAATTGTATGTCGTGACTGCATAGAAAGTGGGAAGTCGACATTTCCAGTCATGTTACTAATATTTAAACGATTATTCTTTGTGCTTGTCAAAGTGCTAATTATTTCAATCGAAGGCGATCGATCTTTGAAATAAACACCAATCTCATTTTATATATATATATATATATATATATATATATATATATATATATATATATATGTATATATGTACTATAGTTGTTAGTATGCGCTAAACATTGTGTAATATAGAAACGGAAATTCATCGGCCTGAGAATGGAACTGGAAAGCATGTTCCGAAACCTCGACATTTAACAAAGATTTGATAGAACCGAATTTACAATGGTTAGTATGAACGACGTCGAAGCCTTCAGAAGAAAGAGATGAATACACACCCAGCCTAATCGAAGGCAATACAGACACAGAATAGGACATTGTGATCAATCGGATCTTTGTGAAACTGTTGGTGCAAAACTTCAACCCGCGTACGCAAAACGCGGCATTGCAGAATTCGTCCAGTAGACCGGTTTGGTCTTTATCAGGAACACTGCAAATACTATACAGAGTTCGCCGCGGAAATGGCTCAAACCCAGTCACGTTTTCGTTAAAGTTTGTGGCTCAAACCACTGAGCCACTCAGCTGTTTGAACAATGTTTGCGAGCTTACTAGATGTGACAGCCGCATATTTAATAATATTGCTTAACTTATTTGATTCTCGTTAGTCCAATTGGCGTCGTACTCTGCTACTGACCGTATTATTTCGGAAAGATCGACTGGTGCCAGTTTTGCTAAACTGTGTGAATGGTTATAAAACGTGCTATTGTCGTTTATCTCGAGTTCTCCCATTAGATTCAAATGCGTAATGAAATTATATAAGCCAAGTTGCGAGTCCGATATAGGCAATCCAATTGTATGACACCAGACCTAATACCGTACAAACTAACGTCATTTCTAGGTACTAACACGTTTATATCTTCTTTGATTATCTTCATTGCACAACTACTGTCTGCTTTGCGAGGATCGAAACACTATGCATATTAAAGGCATGAGAGGCTAGATATGTGGCTCTCACATCTATCAGACTCGCATACAGTTTGCCTGACTATTTATATTGGCTACACAATTTAGATAGTCATGAAAATTAACTTTTTCGGCTTTTTCTGCACGTATATAGGCTATACCATTAAGCAACCATTAGTTGTGCGGGTGTTGGTGACAATTATTCAAATAAATTTTGGGAGCTTTATATAAACACCATTTCATCCTTATCAATGCCGCGTTTTGCGTACGCGGGTAATAGCTGTACACGGGCAGTTACACAAAGATCCGATTTGTCACTATTTCCAATTTTGTTTTGTCTTTGATCGGGTTGACTCATTTTTACTTCAATTGGAAATGCGGTTCTATCACATCTTTGTTTACTGGCGACGTTTCGGTGCCTACTTTCCAGCACCATCATCAGGCAACACAACACTGATCACAATAGCAGATTTAAGCAAATGTGGTAACTCTCGTTCCAAAACCATTCTATTTATATATATTTGACTCAACACTATTTTAATCATAGAATTTGTCTCAGTAACTAAACTCAATATATAACTTTTTATAATTAGCAGACCAATCATTACCTCACCTATACCTCATCTCATCTCGTATGCAGAATATTTTAGGGGAGAGAGACAGTATCGAACCTTTTGTTATTTGTTATAACTGTATTGCTACTATGTCACGGTAATCAAAATTTAAAAATGCTAAAACTAAAACCTTGACTGTCATATACTGTATTTTATTTAAAGCCGGGAACTCTAATGTATACAATGGTGTGTGAGGTATTGCGCACATAGCAACAAATTAGTTCAAATATGGAGCAGCAAGTAACGTAGATGGATGGAGAGTGAATGTTATATCGACGCTTAGGTGAACGATTAAAGAGAGAAAGATAGAGATAGTCTGGACAACTAACGTTATTCAAAAGAACTAATCAGCCAAGCGCATATGCGATAGTATATATCATACTATATGGAAATATATATGCATATAGAATATTTGCTCATATAGACCCACACTAGTTGCATTATATCTATATATATATATATCTAGAATATAGATATCGTAGACCCACACCGTTGCTTATATATATATATATATATATATATATATATATATAGAGAGTAGAGAGATGATGAGACAGGGACCGTATGCTATAGGATTACGGATGAATGGTCTCATACTGTTGCTTATATACATATAAGCTATATATTGATATACGGAATAGATGCACGCTTACGTCAATGATATAAGGTGCATGACAATACGTAATAAATAAACATATCATAAGAATAAAAGCATACAGTATTTGATGACCAACATATGGTCCTTTCTATATATATCTCTATATATATATATATATATATATATATATATATATATATATATATAGTAGGTGTTACGATATTATATTTAGATTATATATATATACGATATAATGCATTGTTTCAGTATATGAGCAAATATTCTTTATGCAATTATTTAATCGTTGACTAGTTTTACACCCGTGCCCATGGTTACCCCGGAACCGGGGGGGTTATTGGTCCAGACTATCCCGTACCTCTCCTTAATCGTTCACCTCACAGCGCGGCTAAAAACACTTCCTCAACATTCCGCTGTCTAATGTGCACCAATACCCGGGCTTCACACCCGGAATCCGGGAAAAAATATGTGTAGCAAAATTGCGCCGGCCGATTACGGGGACACACGGGGCATTGTATACGGGAGAGTTCCCGGCTATTAAATACAGTACAGTATATGATAGTCAAGGTTTTAGTTTTAGCATTTTTTAAATTTTGATTACCGTGACATAGTAGCAATACAGTTATAACAAATAACAAAAGGTTCGATACTGTCTCTCTCTCCCTAAAATATTCTGCATACGAGATGAGATGAGGTATAGGTGAGGTAATGATTGGTCTGCTAATTATAAAAAGTTATATATTGAGTTTAGTTACTGAGACAAATTCTATGATTAAAATAGTGTTGAGTCAAATATATATAAATAGAATGGTTTTGGAACGAGGTTACCACATTTGCTTAAATCTGCTATTGTGATCAGTGTTGTGTTGCCTGATGATGGTGCTGGAAAGTAGGCACCGAAACGTCGCCAGTAAACAAAGATGTGATAGAACCGCATTTCCAATTGAAGTAAAAATGAGTCAACCCGATCAAAGACAAAACAAAATTGGAAATAGTGACAAATCGGATCTTTGTGTAACTGCCCGTGTACAGCTATTACCCGCGTACGCAAAACGCGGCATTGATAACCTGAATGCTTACACACCGCAAAATATTGAGTTCAAAACCTTTTCATCCTGTATTTAACCAGCCCCAAAACAGCATAATTACCATCAGTCACGAGTTCTGACCCGTTTAGACTTTCTAAGATCATCATCAATGCAGGACAGAAAGCAGAATAGCAAGGATCATACCGCACTTCATATATAACCAAATCAAAATAATATGTGCGGCTCTCACTAACAATAGTCTCGTATACGTGGTACTTAACTTGTAATATATATATAAATATATATAGGATGGTGGCGCAGAGGGCGAGAGCAAGACCCCGAAGCAAATGTACCAGGTTTGAGTCCGGTTACAGAAAATTCTGTCAAGTAGTATCCCACCCATTAATTACTTACATATGTCAGTATAAACTAAGTTAATTGAATCGTGCCAGAAAAGGCATGGATCATCCAGTAGACCGGTTTCGTTCCTTATTGGGAACTCATCATGTGCTGGTCAGAATTTGTCGCAGACGTGACCAGGTTCGAGTCCTGTCCGCGGCAAATTTTGGTTTAAGTAGTATTCCAGTTCCATATAAAGGCAAAAACGGTTCACTTGATGGATTGCCTAGGTCACATATTTTATTTTTAGTTTGATATTGAATATATATATATATATATATATATATATATATAGTTTGTGTGTGAAATTTTTCAGTGCAAACTACATTTTATCAGGTAACAATGGTAATTGCTTCAATGGCCTAGCTTCGTCCTTATTTGTAACTATTCAAATACTGTCCATTTTTCACCGCGGACGGAATTCGAATCGAAGCAAATATTCTACGGAGTGTGAGACTCTAATCACTGCACCACCCATGCCATATGCCACACGCAATTTGAAATCATATTCCAACGTATGTTGAAACCGGTTTTCTCAATGAATTTCCTTTGCCACCTGACACCATACAAATAATCAAAATACTACTATTAGACTTCAAAATAATATATATATATATATATATATATATATATATATATATTATTATATATATATATATATATATATATATATATATTCTTATAATTAGGAAGAAAAAACACACAAATAACTAAGAGGATAATGGCCATTTATTTCGTGAATACTAAACGTCTCTTATACAATCATACATATTTATACATTTTGGGTTGTTAATTGGTTATGTTTTTGGTGACAAATCTGACTGGTTATTACTGCTGTTTCTTGTTTTGACTAGTAGGTGAGTGTGTATGCGTTTGTGTTTGTATTGTGTATGTGTGTTTGCATGTAAAGGTCATTCTCGCAGTATTGCGAAGTGATGTCTGAGATCTTGTCATGATTGTTTTGATAACTTGAGAGTTAGCCATTTGTGCAAATTGTTCACTGTTATCTATACAAGTGCTGTTTTTCCCAGTATAGTTAATTGTTTCACCCCGCTGCGCGAGAGTGCTATTTTCGCTTGGTAACAACGCTAATGTTGATTGTCTTGTTAAACGCTCACACTGTTTGAGACTTCTGACATCGTATGCACCGTCGGAACAAACACCGCAAGATTGTACGGCAAACCAAAAACTCACAAAGCCGTGACAGCCTCAGGAGCTCCTTCGATGCGGCCCATTATGTCAATGATCAACGCTCCACAACATAAACCAGCCAAGTTTCTCTGCAAACTACTTGAACCAATACGGAGCATCATAAACACTAACACTATCAAGGACTCTTTCGAATTAGCAAATGAACTGAAGGGGAAGAACATCCTACAGAATAAGATGGTCTCGCTTGACGTCTCATCCTTATTTACAAACATACCACTGGATAAGACAACGGAGATCTTGTGTGATCTCATCAAAAATGAGATTTTTGACTTCCCTATAGACACCAATGACATCAAAGACCTCATATTAGCATGTACTAAAAACGTGCAATTTACCTTCGAAGGTATATACTATCGCCAGATCAATGGTGTAGCTATGGGAAGCTGCATCGCACCCCTCCTGGCAGATGTATACATGTATCACCTGGAAAAAACGAGTCTGAAAGGTATAATTGACCAGTGCGCATTCTACAAAAGGTATGTAGATGATATCTTGTTGTTCATCTCAGAAGCAGCAGACCCCTCCGAAATCCTCAAACAAGCAAATGGAGTCGATCCAGACATCAAATTCACTCTCGAAGTAGAGAAAGACGACAGTTTCCCATTCCTTGACATCAAACTCACTCGAGAAGCAGACGGAGAGTTGACACTGGCCATACATAGAAAATCCACTTTCACTGGACAATACATCCATTACAACAGTAGTGTGCCAAAATCCCACAAAAGAAACTTAGTAAACAACCTAGCGAACAGAATCAGAAAGATCTGCTCTGAACACAAGATTGAGGAAGAACTGGGCTACCTCAGGAATATTCTGCTAATGAACAACTACCCAGAGCGGTTCATTGATGTCAACATTAGACCACGGCAAATTCGTACTAGAGAGGACACCGGCAAGCAGGTTTACCTAAACTTACCATTTAGAGGCGACATACCAGCCTCAATAATTGCACGGCGGCTGAATAGAATAACTAAGGACAACTTTCCCAGTGTTAAAGTTAATATGACATTCAGTACACAGAGAATCATGAGGTTGGATACCAAAGATCAATTGCCACTTCTCTCCAAATCATTCATAGTCTATAAATTCTCATGTATGTGCGGTAGCACATATATCGGACGTACGAAGAAGCAATTGATAAGCAGAATCCAGCAACATTTGCCACAGAAATTGATTAACAAAGGCTTGCCACCGTCTGGAAAATCAGCTATTTCCGATCATATATTAGCAACGGGGCACCCTGTCAATTCGACCAATTTCACAATTCTACACAAAGCAAAATCTGAAAAATTACTTTTTATCTACGAAGCGCTTTACATAAAACAACAAACACCTGAACTTAACATTCAAAAGTTTCATCAACATGATATC
This sequence comes from Eudiplozoon nipponicum, assembly GCA_029291075.1. Lineage (NCBI taxonomy): Eukaryota > Metazoa > Platyhelminthes > Monogenea > Mazocraeidea > Diplozoidae > Eudiplozoon > Eudiplozoon nipponicum. Next base: position 5,493 of record JAQBSW010005098.1, on the reverse strand, counting down.
CTTATCGACTGGCCAAGGATAACAAAATTCAACAACAATATACTAGTACCCAGCCAAGAACCAACAGGCCCTCGATTAGAATCAACAAACGTACAATCGGATTGGCAACAAGGTGAAGTTGAGATAACAGAGGCGCATACGATGACAGAAGTCTCCAAACAGTGTGAGCGTTTAACAAGACAATCAACATTAGCGTTGTTACCAAGCGAAAATAGCACTCTCGCGCAGCGGGGTGAAACAATTAACTATACTGGGAAAAACAGCACTTGTATAGATAACAGTGAACAATTTGCACAAATGGCTAACTCTCAAGTTATCAAAACAATCATGACAAGATCTCAGACATCACTTCGCAATACTGCGAGAATGACCTTTACATGCAAACACACATACACAATACAAACACAAACGCATACACACTCACCTACTAGTCAAAACAAGAAACAGCAGTAATAACCAGTCAGATTTGTCACCAAAAACATAACCAATTAACAACCCAAAATGTATAAATATGTATGATTGTATAAGAGACGTTTAGTATTCACGAAATAAATGGCCATTATCCTCTTAGTTATTTGTGTTTTTTTTCCTAATTATAAGAATACTGTGTTAATTAAAACGGCATGGATACTCATAAATATATATATATATATATATATTTATTTATTTATATAAATTTTTGAGGGGTGCGTATTATACAAGGAAAAATATATTTATATTTACATAACAAATTTTAATGTCCTAAGGCACATGATGTGTTCCGAGTAGTTCTTTGAGTATTTCGATATTTTTTCTATTTACTAAATAGGCTGTTTCCGTCGAATTTACCATCCAATATCTCGTCTACATGAATATAACGATGATCTCCACATAATTGTGGTAGGTAAATATGATAATAGTTGCACAAACGGTATAAATTTAACTACTGTGCTTTTTGAGAAATGTGCTTCAAAATTCTAGCTATATGCGGCTAATTTGCTTTCGTTATGGCTAGACTCATTCAGAAGGCCCTACTCGAGGCTCATGTGACTTCCAATGGCTTTACCATTGATAGTTAATTCTACCACAATTGGTAATACCGATTTACGTTATGCGGGTGTGAACTTTTGAAAGATTTAAGACGAAGTCCAATTTGCATACACACAATTAAACAATAACTATCCTGTCGCACATACACAAAAACAAACAAACAAACATACACACAAGAGCTTAGAGAATAAGTATGCAATATATATCAGTGCAGTAATTTAGCTATGGATGCTTGTGCATGTTGGTGAGTATGCTGAAGATATTTCTGAAGGAGGCACAGACGTTCGCAACACAACCAAACAAAAGGCTAGACATTTAGACGCAAAACATATGACATTTAATGGAAACGTGCGTATGGATAGGTACCATGTACTTTGGAATCTATATTGCCAGTACCATATATAGCTCTGCGCACAATAGTGGAAGAGAAGCGTCAGAATAGACCATTTTCATAATTAATATCTAAATGCAAGTCTAGTATTATTCAAGTAATATTATCCTTCACAAGATTCATTCCATATTTCAGACGTACTTCAATTCATACTGATGTTTAATGCATACACAGAATATACGAGTGTACAAAGTAATAAGCAAGAAAGTCTCATTCGACTGTGAGAAATTTGGCTAGGGCACACAACAAAAAAAACTAAAATCAACACACATACACACACACACGCGCGCGTAAACGCTAAAATTAACTAAAACTTCTACAATTCCTTATCTAAAAGCTTCCGAAGTATAAAATCTGTTTTCCAGGAAAGATGCAAATATAGACACGCATTTCTGAGACACTAATCAAGAGAGCTATACTGACGTAAAACATGAAAGAAAGAGAACTTTGTATTAGGCAAGAAAGTTTCGTATGATGACGACAAGAAATGAATCGATGCAAAAATCTCATCTCCAAAACTGGAAGAATGTTAATCATTTATTATGCACGTATTAACTTGTTCATTTGCACTTAAGTCTAAAGATCATTTCCTTTATTCTGCCGTCGCACATTTAAGTTGGCTTGAGACCAATTTACTGATATTCTATTTAAACTTATTATTATTCTGAGACTAAAATTATCAACTCTAACTCCTAGAGCTTTAACTCTACAGACTCCAAACTCGGTCCAGCTCTTCAGACCGATGTCGCCGGTTGTGCTATATCTTTTCTAACTCATCAGACTTATGGTTTTTCATAAAAATAAAAATTAAAAATCATAAAAATCCCATAGACTTACATTGAAAATAATATCTATCTATCTATCATCTGACTATCTATCTATCTTCTTCAATGTAAATATTTACCAACTGGTAATGATCGCGGTCGAAATGCTCGATTTTATTTTCATTTACATTTACTATTTCATGTGTTATTTCAATATTCTTCAATGTAAATATTTACGAAATGGTAATAGTCGCGGTCGAAATGCTCAATATTATATTCCTTTACATTTACTATTTCAAGTGTTATTTCAATATACTTGAATGTAAATGTTTACCAAATGGCAATGATCCCGGTCGAAAACTTTAATCTATTTCAGGCTGAAAACTATCAAACTTAAAACTTTTTAAACTTGTTTAATCATTTAAAACTTTTTCAAACTTGCTGGTCAGACTTTCTCAAGCCAACTTAAAGTTTGACTTGACAAACTTTTTATCTAGTTTATTTGGATAATATTCCACCAATTCTTATTCAATCAATTATCCATTTATTTATCTATACAAATTTCCATTGTCCAGAAGTGAATCCGCGAATTGTGTACGTGTGGCAATAGCCACCTTTAAGACAAATAATGAGCAAAAGGTCTTATCTAGGGCAGACATTATTTCAACAGAAATTCCTCGCAGAAGCGCCCGGATAAGAAGTAAGCAGGCAGCACAATGAGAAAGCAGACGTTGAGCTGATGTGCACATATATTAATTAATGTGTAAATTTGTTTTATTAAATAGATTGTTGTTGTGCGTGCAAAATTCTATATATAATTGAGTAAAAATAAAGCATTTATGGCACAATTAAATATGTCTTCTGATGGGGTCGAAACGTTGATTCAGGCACTGGCGTCTCAAATGAAGAATTTAACGGACGAGTTAGGCATAATTAAGGCTCGTCTAGACGACACGTTAATAATAAACACTAACGACATACAAATTCGTGGAACATCAAACATAGGTGGACACAACAATGGCGACCCCGGCGAAGAGGAATCAGGAATTAATATGCCAGCGTTTTCAGCCGAATCGACGAGTTATGTCAGACCGTCATCAGAGTTTAAGCCGATGTTAGCACCACTAGATGTGGAAAGGCCACAGTTGTGGTTCGAAAAATTTGAAGCATCAGTGCGAGCCCAAGAATTTACATTGGAAGCACCTATTGTGCGTGTAGCTGTACAGGAATTAGTGGACCGGACAGTAGCTGTCCAATTGGAATTGCCAGTTGACCTCACATATGAAGAATACAAAAGACGCGTATTGGATCATTTCCGGGCCAGGCCTCAAGAAGTGTTCTCAGAATTATACAGCCTGACACCATTAAAGGGTGAGATGCCCATGGATACCATGGCACGTATCAAGCGGTGGTTCTCGAAGCTTACCGAGTCTTTACCAGGCTTGCAACCACATGAGGCCATCATGTTCATGCTGCTGGATCCTACTAGATACGGAGAAATATCCAGCAGCCCAGGAGGCCTTGAAGAGAGACTTCAGGCTCTTCAAAGCTCGGCCATAATGACAAATAAGATGGCAGCGGCATCTCCACGCATGGGTACAGTTACAACATCTGAGAGGAGCGACATACCGTATTGGAATTCTTCGCGTCATAATAAGCAGTTCCGCGACAGAAGGCAACAGCCAGTGGCTTGGAAGCAAAGTCAGTATATAAGGACTCCGGCTCCGACGAATACGGCGTATAAGCGGCAACAAAACCCATTTACTGCCCCTAGAGAACGACCAGTGCAGTGGGGTAACAGGGTGAACAATCTCACAAATAATGGAGGCAGAGAACAAGGCACAAAAATTAATCCTTTGGTGGCTCCGACGGGTAGATCGAAGGAAGACCAGCAGAACAAACCAAAAAGTGGTCCGAACCAGATGGCTTGTGAAGAAAAGGAAGTGTGGGAAACACTGCCAAATGTAAGAATTTTCATTAAAGTTAAATTTTTAGAACTCTTCAACGGACAGCCAGTAATAATGCAATTGGATACTGGAGCGGATGTGTCGGTACTACCATTGACTTGGCCATTGAACAATATAAAACCTACGAAAGCAAGTTTATGTCAGGCATCGGGCGCATCGATGGTGGCTGTGGGCGAGGGGGACACGTGGACGTCTTTACCGACCACAAAGCGCTAGTGCATTGGAGATCACTAGGTATTGAGAAGAAACGAGTACATCGAGCCATTGAAGAACTAGAAGAGTACGATATATCAATTCATCATAGAGCAGGAATCGAGAATGCGGCGGCCGATGCGCTCAGCAGAATTTCCGCTGTTCGGGTTTCGCCGCTTATAAAGGTCTCTGAAGAACAGGGAAGAGATGCTACATGTCAGGAAATAGTCAATCAGTTAAAAAACGGCACAGTGGTGTTGGCACCATATAAAACGTTGAGTCTACAGAACGGCCTGTTGGTGCGGAAAGAAGGACAAACAGTGCAATGGTTTGTGCCAGAATCTATAAGAACAGAATTAATGGCCTTTTGGCATGAAACATTGGGACATCCCGGCGCTGGGCGGCTCATTGAGACATTGCAATCACGATTGTATTGGCCTGGTATGTCCAAAGAAATTCGTAGCTATTGTCAACAGTGCACTACATGCCAACGTTGTAAACCACAAAAACGAGAAAAGGTCACTCCGATTGCTTTCAATGCTACTGCACGGAACGAGTTTCTGCATATCGACCTGGTAGGTCCACTGCCAGTAGCTCGCGGTGGCGTGTCCTATGTGTTTTCCATGGTCGATAAGTTTACCCGATGGGTCGAGTTTGTACCACTGAAGAAGATCACAACAGAAAAGATTATAACGTGCTTAGAAGAGCGATGGCTCAGTCGATTCGGTACCCCACAAGTTATTGTCACCGATCAAGGCGCACAGTTTGAGTCGAAAGAATTTAATCAGTGGTGCAAAGACCTTGACATAAAGCATTCCCGCACAGCCACTTATCACCCGCAAACCAATGCAACAGCTGAGCGCGCACATAGGACGATGAAAGAGGTACTGCGATGTTGGTGCCACGAGAGCCCGGGAACGTGGAGAGACAAATTACATTTGGTTGAGCGGGCCATGCGCTTTACAGTCTCAACAGCGACAGGTTTCGCTCCAACGACAATGGTCTATGGAGGACACATAAGACTGCCAGGTGAACCTGTAATCCAAGGGTCCCATGAGCGCTGCACCATAGCGGATATTCAGGAACGACTAAAACAGTTAACTGAATATGTAGGCGCAACACAGCGACAAAGCTATGCAAGGCAACCGAC
>JAQBSW010005097.1:0-61113 GCA_029291075.1 Eudiplozoon nipponicum | reverse complement strand
TCTTACCTTAATTGGGCGCATGGTTTCACCCACATACATCAGATTACAGTCGTTACATGGAATTTCATATACTCCTGATGTGTCTAACGGTTCTATTTTCTCCTTTTGGTTGGGCAGTTTAATACCTAGGGTAAGGTTCTGTTTTAAAATATTACGCATATTGTATTTTAATGCTTCCATTTTGATTCCTATTTAGTTTAGATTCAGGTATTAAAATTACCCTTCGATCATATTTTGTTTTATTTGACTTCACTTACTTCCAGTCATGATTAAATTTACTTATAACTGTCATTATAGTTTCTTCAGTTAGCTTTAGACGATACCCATTAGCACTGAATATTTCTTGCAGTCTATTAAATTCAATCTCCCTTTGTTTTTATCTGTTTATCTTAAATTTCTAAATTTCGTCGATTTTAAGATAGCGATTTTCATTCTATATGGATAATTTGAATGGAAATTAAGTAGGATACCTGAGTAAGTAACCCTCTTACAAACATCCAGTTCTAGTTTTGTATCATTTCTAATTAACTTCACATCTAGAAATGGTAATTCGCCACGTGATTCATTTTCAATTGTAAATTTCAGCTCGCTCACCTGATTTGGTGTTTGTGAAATTTATCTGTTGATCCTCCCCGTAATTCTAAATAACTAAAATATCATCCAAATATCGTACATACAATTTTGGATTTATGGGTGTTATATATAAGAGGGTTTTCTCCATGTAATGCATGAAGTTATTAGCTATTGGAACTGACAGTGGTTGTCCCATTGGAACACCTCTAATCTGCTTATAAAATGCATTCCTAAATTTAAAATAAATGGAGGACATACATACGTACATCATCTCCATGACGTGTCTCATCGTCATTTTGCTTCTTTCTAATATTACTGGATGATCAACCAGGAAACGCTGAAAATAGTCTAGTGCTTTGGGTACTGGTATATTGGTTACATTGACACCACATCTAAAACTCACCAATTTATCGTTTTCATTTAGCTCACATCAATCGACAATCTCAACTGAATGGTATGAATTCATCAAAGTATGGTCTAAGAAGTACAATTATTTCCTTATTCTATGGCATAGAAACTTAAACATTTTATATGTTGGGGAGTGTTGTACATTAACAAAAATTCTCATGTGGTTGCCTGATTTATGTATCTTTACTAAACCATACACTCTGGAAGCAACTGTATCTCTTTGTTTGAGAACGGTACCATGCGTTTGATCTAATTCTCCTTTAGCAAACATGTTACTTATCAATAATTTAACTTCTCCTTGTAACTTATCCGTAGGATCTTTATTAATTTTAGTGTATGCCTCCATATTGTCTAGTTGTTCATACATTTTATAATTATAGTCAGATTGACTCATCAGAACCGTCGCTCCTCCTTTGTCTGCTTTCAAACATATCACACTGTTATTATAATCAAGGTTGCGGTCTTGATATAAACACCTGACCCATTAATTTCTTACATATGTCAGTATAAACTAAGAATTGTATAGTGTAGAAAAGGCAATTCATCCAGTAGACCGGTTTCGTCCTTATTGGGAACTAATCATGTACTGGCCAGAATTTGCCGCGGACAGGACTCGAACCTGGGCACGTCTGCTTCGGAATCTGGTGCCCAGGGCGTAATACCGGCTCCTACTGATGAGTCGCCAGTATACACGAAACGAATGTGCATGAGATTATACTTTCTGTTCATGTTGTCTGGTCATAATTGAAATAATTTTTTATTAGGTGCGCAATATATATATATATATATATATAATATATAATAGTTCGCCGCAACAAACAGTATTTATCTGTTAAACGAGGGTTGCTCAGCTGTTGACATGACGCACGTTTATCTATTTAACCGTCAGTAATAGTTATGAGATCCACCAAAACGTATAATTGAACCCATTTAAACAAAATATGAACTTGAATTTGAAATTCATCGAAAGTAACCACCCATCATTCCCTATATCTACAGGTCATATAAAATTCTCAATGCACTTTCGTATAGGAGATTTTACCGTCCTATTTTCCCTCATTGCTCACTCAAATATATATTGGTTAAATGACACAATACCGGCTTCTACTGTTGTGTTGCCTGTAAGTACGAAACGAATTTGCTCGAGATTATACTTTCTGTTCATGCCGCCTTTGGTTTATCCTTCTGGTCATATCTGAACTAATTTATTATTAAGTACGCAACATCCAATACACAATCACATATATATAAGTTCTCCGCTACAAAAATGATCTAACTGTTAAATATCTGAAATAGACTTTCGCAAATGAAAGCGGAAGCATACGGAATTTTAAAAATGTGTAAAATTAACGAAGTAATTTTGATGTATGTCGTTGCACGAAACCTTTCTTTTTTACAAAGCACTAATTATTCAAGATAAGGTGCGGGATTAATATAAGAATCATTTCAGTGAAGTATATATTTTCCAGTAGAAACTTAGCATTTAATGAGGATACAAATGCAATTGATCCAGTTGACTTGTTTCGTCCTTATTGGTAGCTCGTCGGGTGCTGCTCAGAATTTTAAAACGGATCGGGATCCAGATAGATACTGCTTGTGGTGGAGAACTAATATATTTTTAATTTTGTAATATGTGTTGCGCACGTAGTAACAAATTAGTTTAAATATGACCAAAAGGATGATCCAAGGACAGCATGAACGGAATGTATAATCTTGTGTAAATTCGTTTTGTGCTTACTGGCGACTCATCAATAGGAGCCGATATTACGCACTTTACCCACTGTATATTTGGGCGAGGTGTTTGTGAAAACAGGAAAGTAAAATCTCCAATACGAGTGTGTAAACCTGCACTAGTGAAGCTAACTGCATACAAAGTCTTCTGAATGCGACTTCAAAGCCAACTCACTATATATATATATATATATATATATATATATATATATATATATATATAATTATCATATATGTATTTATCATACTCGTCGCCAACACCTTGGTCGCCGAGTCGGTACGTAGTACCAACAGGATGAATTTCAGTGTATGATAAAATTCACCAAAATTGAGAATTACAACTATTTCTGAACACCTGTTATTCCAGCGAATCCATACACTCGTCTTTGTTTAGGGTCCAAACGAGGCACATTCTCTTCGAAGTCTTAAAACCTATCCACTGCAACACTCTACCGTACACTATACAAAAAATTCAGTTATATACAATATTTATGCTTTTGTTTAGTCTTTACGTCAGGTGGAGCCTATGTGACATCTTTTCGAAGTTGAAGTAACAACTAGCCACCCGATATTTGTCATCCTATAACAACCTGGAGAAGTGGTATTGAATTTAAAAATCCGAATATGCTCCGACAGAAAGAGAGGATAACCAAAAGCACAGCTGTAGGATATATCTTAATATTGTGTGTAATTTGCGGTGGCGCAGCGCAGTAGATATTCGCAGACTCCAAAGCATATGTACACTGTTTCAAGCCATGTCTGAGGCGAACATCTGCACATTATTTGAGAAAACCGCGATAAGGACTACACCGCTCTATTGTTTAGATTAAACTGACAACATATGTATCAAATGGAATTGATGCTTATCTAAAGCTTACAAGCTTGTATAAAGTAATTGTTATCATCACGTGTGCAGTCAATTTTTATTTAATTATATAAATCTACAATTTAATAACACTTCCACAGTTGGCGTGTTGTCTAATTAAACGAACATTGGTTGCACAGGCGGTGATAACAATTACTTTAATCAAGGTTGCGATCTTGATATAAACACCTGACAAATTATGTACATTCATTTGTCAGAATAAATTTATCATTGTTAGTGCAGAAAAGGCAATTCTTCCGGTAGACCGGTTTCGTCTTTATTAGGAACTGACCACATGCTGTCTAGAATTGGCCGCGTACAGAGTTCGATTCTAAGCAAGTCAGCCTCGGAATCTGTTGCTCTAACTACTGAGTCACTCTATCGCACACTACACACTATTTTTAATTATTTACACATTAACGTTTCTTGATTAGCTTTTCATTTGGGTGGAGTTCATATGACATCCCTTTAGACAGAAAGTTTCAACTAACCATGATATTACTTGGCACGTTCCCAATAGGGACGATATTGCTCCACAGGATATATTTTATTTGCAAACTCATGCAATGCCTTTTTTATACTAACAGATATATATGAACTGGAATCGTTGTCAATATCATGCTTTAATCTTTGAATTAATAATCGTTATCATCACCAGTGTATTCAAAGTTTTTTTAAAATTAAATTCAGTTCGCTTGACATAAAATGTCCTGTACCAATATTTATGCAATCACGATAATAACATTTTTACGACTTTTTCAGTGTGGCTACCAGTTGCACATTTAAACAGTTACTGATTGTGCGAGTTTTAATGCAAAAATGTTAAATAAATTGGGGAAACATAAGTTAAACTGCAAGGCCATATTTTAAGTAATCGCATAATACGTCTGTACGTGCGAGTTGCAGTAGTTTAGCTACGCTTTGCAACCGGATGTACAAAATAGATTTGGTGTTTATTTAAGTCCGCAAACTTGATTTTAAACAGCATTTGATCCGCTATTTAATTACAATGTGAAGGCATTGAATCTTTTTCCCTGATTAAGAATGGAAGCAAACCTTCTGGTTGTAACCTGTTAGATCATACAGGTTGGGACTAAAATTTGAGAATACCATTTATGCTAACAACAAAATCAGTATGTTCCGATCAATTAATCGATGGTGTGCATAATTAATTGAGCAAGTATGTCCTCGCACGATGGAGACATCGTGTTGGATAAATAGGTGACACTAAACTCGTCGCATCTGAGTAGAATCATTATACATGTGCATTTAATATTGTTTGTTGCATTTAATTAAGATATCTAGTTTAATTGTCATTGAAGCCTGAGATTCATCCACACTCGCTTTTCAGAATATATTTAGATTTAGTTAATTTAGGTAATGTGAAATAATCTATATTAGTCTTAAGTTTCCTTAGGAACGGCACTCACCGAGCAAATTAATTCAGAATTAGTCATGAAATAATGCCAACAATTTAACAATAATTGATTGTTCGAGTGGTGGTAACAATGCTTTAAATCAAGTTTGCCAGCTTGAAGTAAAGACCAACCGCATTGTATTTAACCAGTCGTTGAACAACATAACAAAATTGGCGGTAGTTCTGTTATGTTGTTCGACGACTGGTTAAATAAAATGGGATTGATGTTTACTTCAAGCTCCCAAACTTGATTTAAAGCAAATAACGCCAACGTCAACAATAACATTTTTAAAATGTACTCGTTTTGACACACGCTTCGTATAACTATCCGGTGTTTTATGAAGAAGCCAATGTTCATAACGCATATTAAATTTTAAATACGCAATCTAGAATATTTAGAGATATATATATATATATATATATATATATATATTATATTTTCTTAATTTCATGTTAATCTTCATATTCATTTGCCATCAATAAATTTAATTATATCATTGAACTTCTTCAAAACTAATATTTAACGAAAGTTTTCTATTTTATGATGCAATTATTTCCTTTAGATCTGCAAAAATTCATGGCGTTATAAATGTATTCGTTTTGATGCACTCTTCATATAATTCTCCAGTGTTTTTAATGCGTATTTATTGACTACATTGGTAAGCAATGCATTAATAAAGACATAATTATGCTAAAACATTTACACAATGTAGAACAATAAATTATTTATTAGGGGCGCATTAAGATATCAAGTCGTGCATTATATTTATTATATGTTTTATTGACGAAAAATCACACGAATCATGAAATGGTAGATGGTTAAAGTAAAATATTTTATTTAATTTAATTTTGAATACAGTTGGGAATTTAAATTTTAAACTATGCTTGAATAGGTAATCAAATGGGATTTGAATAAGGTTTCAGTATTATAAGAGGGGAAAACAAGCAACTAAACGGTAAAAGCTTTCCTTTTTGGCTTTATTTTACTTTTTAAAGGAGAATAATATAATCATTTTGTTTTAATCATCTTCTGTTTGAAATGTATGTAGCAAGGTATTTAGTTTGGGTAGTTTTGTATGCAACTAGCTAAGTGCGGGGTGTAATCGAGAATTGCTCGCATTAAACTCCATTTGTTTCACCAAACAAGCAGTGTCAATATTTAGCTGGAAATTGCGTGTGAGTGAGAGAGAGAGAGATTGCGCAAGATTAAGGAAGAGAAATAGTTTATGTTCACTAGTGTAATAGTGAAAGAAATGCCTAAGGATATGCATATGTGCAACGAGAGAAGAGAGAGAAATAATGTCAACTAATTGATCTCATAATTTCTGTGTAGTCACTCGACTCTCATGAAAAGGTTTCCCTATAAATTTTCTGTGTAGTCGTGTCTTCATGTTCTGGTGCGTGTCTCGACTGTGTGTTGCTGAGGTCTCTGTTTAGTTGCGTTTTCCACGTGGAATACCAGAGAGCGTGCCATATGGCAAGAAATTGACAGCATTTTGTAAAGCACTGAGAAAGAGAGATAGGCCTGGCAGAGACAATGCACGTTTGGAAAATGGAGAATGTTTGTTGCAGAGCGCACGTGTGCATGGCAGAAATTAGCTAAAATCGCTCAACTTTCACCAAGGGAATTGCCCAGACACAATTTGGAGATATATGCACATAGAAGCAGACACATCTTTGAAGCAAGTAAAGTACAATACATCTGCCGTAACACCACCGACGTTCTTGGAATTATTTAAAAGTATTTATCTACTTATCAATTTATTTTAAAAGCTATCAATCACTCTTCTCTTATATATATATATATATATATATATATATATATATATATATATATATATATATATATATATATATATATATATATATATATATATATATATATAAATTTGTGTGCGCGGTTTTGTAAGTATTAACTAAACGTTGCATCAAAAAATAAGTTTCAATTCCTCATCTAGACCATTTTTTTCCATTTTTGGGAAGTCCTATAAGTTTCCTGGACTGCCGTATCCGAGCTTTGACAAAAGAAGCATATACAATTTAAAAATAATTGATTGCGCGGGTGGTGGTAACAATGCTTTAAATCAAGTTTGCGAGCTTGAAGTAAACACCAACCCAATTGTATTTAACCAGTCTACGAACAACATAACAAAACTACCGCCAGCTGCAACGCACTGACGCGTTTCGACCTTCCATGATCATCATCAGACTACGATGGCAAACTGACTGTCGAGGATCAAACCGCATTGAATATATAAGGAAATCAAATTTAGATATGCGGCTCTCACCTCTAGCAGTCTTGTATACATTGAACTTGACTGGAAATGTCGGCTGCACAATTTCTATGCAGTCACGAACATTAACTGTTTGCAGCTTTCGCCACATATACATATATGGGCAATACAATTTAACAACTATTGATTGCGCGGGTGGTGATAACAATTCTTAAATAAAGTTTGCGAGCTTGAAGTAAACACAAAACCTATTATATTTAACCAGTCGTCGAATAACATAAGGTGTTTTTAAACTGAGATTACATGCAAAGCGCGGCTTTACGTTTACTGTGAATGAGTTGTACATGTACTTAAATCAAGGTTGCAATCTTAATGGAAACACCTGACCTATTACATATATTATTTGTCAGTACGAAGTAAGCATTGTATAGTGTGGAAAAACGCAATTCATCTACTAGACGTGTTTCGTCCCTATTGGGAACTCATCACATATTGTCCAGATTTCTGCTGACAAATGTATGTACGTAAAGAAACAGGTATTTATATCAAGATAGCAAACTTGATTATATTAATTGTTATCACCGCCCGTGCAACCAATATTTCATTAATTAAATAAATGAGTTGTACATTTTCGGATCGTACGCTTACGGGTTCAAGTCTCGGCCATAGTTGTTTTGACAACTATTTGATGAGTAACCAATAACGATAGCTGTGCCAGGATGTGCGACTGGTTAAATACAAGGAAAAGTGTTTATTTGAAGCACGCAAACTTGGTTTGATCAATAAGGAAGAAACAGGTCAAGTTAATGAATTTATTTCCATATCTCAAGCATTATTTACTTTATACCAGCAAAACATGAAATCCAATACTGATATTATGCTTAAATATACGCAAATTAAAATAACATATAGACATATTACTTTAAGGAAATACATGTGCTCTATACGTTCCTCATCAACGTATAATGCATACACCACTATAGATCTGATTTATATACATGTATATATATATATATATATATATATATATATGTGTGTGTTTAGTAACAGCTAAGTACACTGTAAATAATATTTATCATAAATAATAATCCAATTTACTTCAACCAGATGCACAATACGGAAGCGGACATTCTATCAGGATTGGTGAACCGTCTCGACAGTGGATTTATATGTGCCTACATTTTATGAGTCAGAATATAATGACGAGTCTGCGATAGGATGTTGGTGTAATTGGTGGTAGATCAAAATCCATGCATAAGTTTTAGTTCAACCATTATAATACATTTTTATCTTAATTGAGAAATAAATCATGTGTGGAAGAAAGTATTTATTTTAAGGCAATAATATAATAATAGCATGTTTAAGCAAATATTGTAACCTCATTCCGAAACAGTTCTATTTATGTATTTGAAATCGTTAGTGAGTAAATAATTTAAAAAAATATAAATAGAATTGTTTCGGAACGAGGTTACTATATTTGCTTAAATCTGCTATTGTGAGCATTGTTCTGTTTATGTGTGATTAAAGACCTGATGATGATTCCGGAAACTAGGAATCGAAACGTAGCCAATCAACGAAAATTAGATCGTACCTCATTTCCAATCGATGTTGAATCCTATGGAGGTTGATTCAGCCACCAGCCACAACAAAGACAAACTCAATGCGTATTTTGAAATGGAGATCAATCGGATCTTTGCGAAACTGATAGTGAAAAGCGCCAACCCTCAATCACAAATCCTGGCATGCTTCGCAATATAAAAATTCTATTTTCAGGCATCCCTGTTGATAAAAACATCAATTTTCTTTGTAAATATATCGAAAATAACCAAAAATCATTCTTCTATCTACTTATCATCTATATATGCTGTTTATCCTGTAGACCGGTTTCATCCTTATTGGGATCTGTTTAAGTGCAGCGAATTTGGAGCCTATGTGGCATCTCTTTTTACCCGATATTTTATCTAATCACCGCAAATCTATCATTAAAGAGAAAACGCTAAGCTATTTGTGGTAGTGATATTAAATTGAACATTTATAAATATGCGATCCTTTTTATTGTGCGGACGGTGATAACAATTATTTTAATTTAAATTTGAAATCTTGATAAATAGACAAATCCCTTTATATATATTATGGTTTACTGTATAAGCTAAGCATTGTAAAATTTAGAAAAAGCACATTACCAAGTAGACTGATTTCTTCTTTATTGAGAACTCTTCATGTCCTCTTCATAATTTCACGCAAAAATGACAATAATTAAATTATTGTTTAGCTCATTACCCCTTCCATGAATAGCGTAAGTTCATTATATTATGAAAAATTTGGGGTGGCTAATTGGAACTTGGAGTAAAGTGAGATGACATTTAGGCTCCACCCGATGGAAAGGGTAACAGAACAAACATTATTTAATATAAAAATTAAATTTTTTGAAGAGTGCGTCATGGTTTCTCAGTGGTCAGAGATACAGACTTCGATGCAGACGGGCCCAGGTTCGAAACCTATCCAAGGCAAATTCTGGGCAGTACTTGAAAAGATCTCTGTGTCGCTAAACATGTTCTACTGGATGAATTGTCTTTTCTACACAGTAAAATGAAAACTTTATACTGACAATTGTAATATATAATAAGATTTATGTTTAAATTACTCTATTGATTGCAAAAATAAAACCTTACAATATATTTTAATCTTGATATAAAAAATAACTATATTCTGGCATAGTCCTCGACACAGCAGTGCGAACAAATTAAAATTGATTACACATTTCTAGACAATATCATTTCATAACAATTGCATTCAATTAGAAAAGACTATTTGTAGAACTTGACATAATTTGAAAGGCTAGTGTTGCATTGAGCTTTGAAATGTGTCGCACAACATCTATTTACAAATAAAAATTTGCCGTCACACAAACTGTTTCATTATAAGCCTATTAAAGATGCTAGCATAGTTCAGCGCGTGATATGCTAAAGGAATATTGAAGTTTGAATTTTATAAAACTATTATATACTTTATTAAAACTTTAAATCAAGACTGCAATTCTGTATCTGGGTTCTGTTTTTATGTATTTTTGGTTACCAAGAGCCAATATATTTGCTTTTATGTAATATACAATACGTAACTAGATACAATTTAGTTCCGATTGGAATAGAAGGATGTGCTAACTTCAGGGTTTCCATTTTGTCACATTTTACAGTTATTTATTATTTCCTATTCAGAGGTTTGTTATTTTGAAATTACTCTCTATAGACGAACTTCTTCCATACAAGTATGTATTAGGTTTTGCGAACCTAGTAACAAATTAGTTCAGTTTTGACCAGAAGGATAAACCAAAGGCAGCATGAACGGAAAGTATAATCTCATTCACATTCGTTTCGTGCTTACTGGCGACTCATCAGTAGGAGCCGGTATTGCGCCCTTTAACCACTATATATTTGGTAGAAGAATGTGGAATAATAGAACGGTACAATCCTCCTAGACGAATGTGTAAACCTGTAATAGTGAAGCTAACATAATCTGAAGTCAACGACAATACGACTTCAATGCTAACTCACACTATATAATATATATACCGAGTCTGTAAAGGATACTAACACTATGGCCATTGTGTTAGTAACTGATACCTTTTTTGAAATCGATGAGTACCGGATACTAACACTATGGTTTCCGAGTCGGTACATGATACCAACCTGATGGATATAAATTTATGCTAAAGTTCACCCAAATTGAGAATTACAACACTTCCGAACACCTGTTACTCCAGTTAAACCATACACTCTGGCCTTCATTGATATCAGTTATCACACTCCGCGATAGCAATGACATCATTCAATTCAATATATTACAGGTAAATACTGTTTGTTGCGAAGAACTATTATATATGGTAGTATGAATTAGGTTTTGCGAACCTAGTAACAAATTAGTTCAGTTGTGACCAGAAGGATAAACCAAAGGCAGCATGAACGGAAAGTATAATCTCATGCACATTCGTTTCGTGCTTACTGGCGACTCATCAGTAGGAGCCGGTATTACGCCCTTAACCACTATATATTTGGTAGAAGAATGTGGAATAATAGGACGGTACAATCTCCTAGACGAATGTGTAAACCTGTAATAGTGAAGCTAACATAATCTAAAGTCAACGACAATACGACTTCAATGCTAACTCACACTATATAATATATATACCGAGTCTGTAAAGGATACTAACACTATGGCTATTGTGTTAGTAACTGATACCTTTTTTGAAATCGATGAGTACCGGATACTAACACTATGGTTTCCGAGTCGGTACATGATACCAACCTGATGGATATAAATTTATGCTAAAGTTCACCCAAATTGAGAATTACAACAATTTCCGAACACCTGTTACTCCAGTTAAACCATACACTCTGGCCTTCATCGATATCAGTTATCACATTTCGCGGTAAGCATGACATCATTCAATTCAATATATTACAGTTAAATACTGTTTGTTGCGAAGAACTAATATATATGCAAGTATGTATTAGGTTTTGCGAACCTAGTAACAAATTAGTTCAGTTGTGACCAGAAGGATAAACCAAAGGCAGCATGAACGGAAAGTATAATCTCATGCACATTCGTTTCGTGCTTACTGGCGACTCATCAGTAGGAGCCGGTATTACGCCCTTTAACCACTATATATTTGGTAGAAGAATGTAGAATAATAGGATTGTACAATTCTAGATGAATGTGTAAACCTGTAATAGTGAAGTAACATAATCTGAAGTCAACGACAATACGACTTCAATGCTAACTCACACTATATAATATATATACTGAGTCTGTAAAGGATACTAACACTATGGCCATTGTGTTAGTAACTGATACCTTTTTTGAAATCGATGAGTACCGGATACTAACACTATGGCTCTCGAGTCGGTACATGATACCAACCTGATGGATATAAATTTATGCTAAAGTTCACCCAAATTGAGAATTACAACAATTTCCGAACACCTGTTACTCCAGTTAACAAACAGTATTTAACTGTAATATATTGAATTGAATGATGTCATGCTTATCGCGAAATGTGATAACTGATATCGATGAAGGCCAGAGTGTATGGTTTAACTGGAGTAACAGGTGTTCGGAAATTGTTGTAATTCTCAATTTGGGTGAACTTTAGCATAAATTTATATCCATCAGGTTGGTATCATGTACCGACTCGGAAACCATAGTGTTAGTATCCGGTACTCATCGATTTCAAAAAAGGTATCAGTTACTAACACAATGGCCATAGTGTTAGTATCCTTTACAGACTCGGTATATATATTATATAGTGTGAGTTAGCATTGAAGTCGTATTGTCGTTGACTTCAGATTATGTTAGCTTCACTATTACAGGTTTACACATTCGTCTAGGAGATTGTACCGTCCTATTATTCCACATTCTTCTACCAAATATATAGTGGTTAAAGGGCGTAATACCGGCTCCTACTGATGAGTCGCCAGTAAGCACGAAACGAATGTGCATGAGATTATACTTTCCGTTCATGCTGCCTTTGGTTTATCCTTCTGGTCACAACTGAACTAATTTGTTACTAGGTTCGCAAAACCTAATACATACTTGCATATATATTAGTTCTTCGCAACAAACAGTATTTACCTGTAATTCTTCCATACATCTTATAGGCGACACTTTATTTCTGACATTTGAATTCATTTTGTTATGTCATCAGTTCCAGCGCTTATTGATAGTTTTTTGTAGGTGCATGTGTATGTGTATACATAAATTATTTCTTTTGCTGCCTGATTCAAAGATTAATTTATACTGACAAAATGCATATATTCAAAATACTGTCATTATGTGATGGTGAAAACGGTGAGTAGTGAATTGTCAATATAAGGATGTGCATGCCATTGAAAATGCTGAAGATTATATATATGAGGACGCAACTGTGATCATTTGAGCAAATTCTATGATTATATTGCTTTTGATGATGAATAAAAAGTATAAATTATTATCTTCATCCTCATTTTAATATATTTTTCTTCCTGCGTCGCTGAATCATAACTGTCAAACACCGCATTCTAATTATCCCCCTCATCAGATTATGTCAATAACATAACCACCATCAATTAGGCAAAATTATCCCACTTTTCCCTATATTTATCCTTCTACTCTTAACAATCGCAATTCTGATAAGATTTAACTTTTCCTCGGCAACAACATTTACCACAAGTTGTGTTCTATTCCCTGTGCGTATTGTGTCAACCCTGAAGATGAGACTGCAAATTCGGTCACGAAAATTAGAAAAAGAAATTTCAGCGAAAATCTTGTTCCAACGTCATTTTCAGACAATCATCAGCTGATGGAAGGCTTAAAAAAGAAGGATAAGTGAGAACCCATCAATCGAGGCCAATAATCAGAGCATCTGAAAATGATCAACATTCAAGATTTTATTGACCTAAGAGTGCTATTAATTGTCCCGCACAAGAAAAATGCGGTCAAATCCACAACAAGAAGGACAGCACTGCGCAAAGAGATTCATTTAAAGTAAATAATAATAATATTACTAATAATAATAAAGATTAATAGCAGTAATCATACTGATAATGCAGTGTTTTTTGAGAACTACATTGTCAAACATAGAAAAGATGATGATGTCGAGGGGTTTATCACGTTGATGTAAATGACAGAAATGAAGCGCATGTTAAGGCTGAACAAAACGGTGCAAAATTGAAGGTTCAGACCATAAATTACAATATTCATCTTGGTTATTATGGTGATACGTTGAGAAGGCTGATCATAGCAAAGGCAAGGCGTAGGATATAAGAAGTAATCGTATTATCAGTTATAATATTAATAAAAATAAAAATAGATAACAAAAGTAATAAATATATCATTATGAATAATAATTATAATAACAGTTATAATTATAAAAATAATTAAAAAATACCTAAATGAATAATAATAATAATAATAATAATATTAATATTAATAATAATAATAATAATAATAATAATAATAATAATAATAATAATAATAATAATATAAAAAATAAGCAAACTGATAATGCAGAATCTTGGGAGAATTATGTCTGGTAACATAGAAAATTTTATAATATCGTGGAATTAATGACGATGATTTGAATGAAATATCGGAAGACAATGTTAAAACTGGCCAAAAGATTGTAAAAGTGAAAGTTCAGAACATAAATTACGAGAATCATCTGAGTCATTATGATTGTACGTTGACTAGGATAATGATAACGATAATGAAGAGATGCAAAGGAAAAAAGAAACAATAGTATTATAAGTAATAGAAACTAGTATTAATATTATAATCAATATAATAATAATTATTAATTATATTGTTATTCATAACAATACGAGTATTAATAATAATATTATTAATATTATTAAACACAATAATGTTTAAATAATATAAAATAATAGTTTCGTCAGAATGACAATGAGAATATTGTCAAGATTGGTGATAATGCGAAGGTAATGGAGCTAATGAGGAGGGTTGAAATGAACAGAATTTTAAAAAGGGTATTAATAATGTAAATGAGGAGCGCGTTATGTTTGTTACGTTAACGTCTTCGATATGTATGAGGATAAGCTGACTGATTATAATATGAAAATGATGACGAAATATAGAATTGAAATTGGTAAGATTAAAATAACATTATTATTATTATTATTATTATTAATAATAATAATAATAATAATAAATGAAACAAACCTTCTAATTTAAAAAATAAAATCTTGAGAGAGTAACGTCCACAATATTTGTCGAGTAGACCGGTTTCATGGCTCAGTGGTTAGACAACAGTTTCCGAAGCAGACATGACTAGGTTCGAAACCTGCCTGAAGCAAATTCTGGCCAGTACGTGATGATTTCCCAATAAAGACGAAACTGTCCTACTGGATGAATTGTCTTTTTTCTACATTATCCAAGGCTTAATTTATACTGACAAATGTAAGTACATAACGGCTCAGGTGTTTTTATCAAAATCGAAAAATGGATTAAAGTAATTTTTTAAATCCAGTTTGCGAGCTTAAGTAAACACCAATCCCATTGTACGACCAGTTGCTGCAACGCACTGATGCAGCTGACTCTCCATGATCATCATCTGAGTATGACGAAAACTGACTATCGAGATCTCGTATCCACTTCGAATGGAGTATCTAACTTTGTTTTCCATATACAGTCAATGCGGTCTGATCCTCGATAGTTAGTTTGCCGTCGTACTCTGATGATGATCATGGAAGGTCGAAACGCATCAGTGCGTTGCGGCTGGCGGTAGTTTTGTTATGTTGTTCGACGACTGGTTAAATACAATGGGCTTGGTGTTTACTTCAGGCTCGCAAACTTGATTTAAAGAATTGTTACAACCACACGCGCAATCAATTATTTTTAAATTGATTAAAGTAATTTTTATCACCATTCGCTCAATCGATGCTCTTTTGATTATATAAATGTTTAATTCAATACCAATTCTATATGTAGTGCGGTGTCTGTTCTATAATGACAGTTTCGGGTTTTAAACACAATTGATGGCGGTGGTGGTGGGTAACAATTCTTTAAATCAAGTTTGCGAGTTTGAAACATTGTCCTAGATTTTAACCAGTCGTCGAACACCATAAAAATTAATAAGCCAGTAAAGTAACGACTGACAAAAAGCGTTTCGACCTTCCATGATCAACACAGTACGACGGCAAACTGACTAGCGAGGATCAAGCCGCAATTTATATACATGGAAAGAAAAATTATATATGCCGCTCTTACCTCTATTAGATATTCCATATATATGTAATGCGGTTTGATCCTCGATAGTCAGTTTGCCGTCGTACTCTGATGATGATCATGGAAGGTCGAAACGCGTCAGTGCGTTGCAGCTGGCGGTAGTTTTGTTATGTTGTTCGACGACTGGTTAAATACAATGGGATTGGTGTTTACTTCAAGTTTCGGTTTTAGTTAGTTGGAACTTTAGGTCAAAATGCCCGCAATTATTATTATAAAACGAATAATTGTTGTAATACCTTGATAATAATATTAAGAAGATGATGGATAAATTTGAGTTGTATAAAATAATAATTGTGATCGAGAGCGTTGATGGAATGAGTCGAAAATTCTATAGAGTTCACCTGATAAAACAGAGGTATTGGCGCTGATCAGGAAGATAGATTAGTATAGAACGTTGAGGATGGTAATGAGAGTGTAAACGAGGAGACGCAGTAGGTAAAGTGCAATAGGGATCTCAATGATATTTATGACAATTTGACTCAGAATATGATTATGTTAATGAGGAGAGGGCAGAAGTGGTAATTAGTAGTACAAGTAATAAAAATAATAACAATTATTAAAATAACAATAAAAATGCTACTATTGCTACTACTACTACTCATATTATTACTACTACTACTACTATACTACTTTTAATATTGCTACAGCTTCTACTAATGCAACTTCAACTACTACTAACAATTTAATTATATTAAAATAATAGTTAATAATTTTAATAATAATAGTAATAATTTTATAAATTCTTTAATAATAAATAAAGCGTCATATTAATTTTTTGAAATAAAAAATGGTTTCGAAAGATTTACGGAGACGTAAGATTTTAATAACCATAACATCTCCGATGATTACCGTGATAAGAATGAGGATTTTTATAAGGAAGATATGGCGAAAAACGTAATTGGTTCTTAAGAGTTCTTTCAATGATGCATTCTGGTGTGCAACGTGGTCGTCATTTGATTTTCTACCGCCACTCTCTGTTGCGGGACAATTCCTTGCACGTGTTGTCGGTAAAATCTTAATTAAATCAGATTTCCTGGGGCACATCGTGTTATTTCCGTGACGATGTGTTCTTACTTGTTCCGTCAATCTTAAGCTTTCCACATGTGCACGTATGTCATAAATGCTTTTATTTCATATGATTATACACACATGTGTATGTAGGTGTGTGTGTGTGTGTGTGTGTGTGTGTGTGTGTGTGTGTGTGTGTGTGTGTGTGTGTGTGTGCGTGTGTGTGTGTGTGTGTGAGGATGGAGGGTATATTCTCGTGTCTGTGGGCAAATGTGAATAGATATTAAACGCCAGGAATTTACACATAACTAAAATTTAGTAAGTAAAAATATATTTTAAAAATAATCTCAAATGAGGGTACCACGTTTGCCAAAATTGTTTTTCTGTGAATATTTTTTGGAAGTTCTAAGGATGACTCTAAAAAAGAAGACCGGAAACCTCAGTGATAATACGGCAAAACATGATACTATAGAATTTTTATGAAAATTACAAGTATCGAAGGCATCAATCACGGAAACAGACTAGCTGTGAATCTAGAAGCGAAATGGAATCAAGCTTTTACCGACTTATTATTATTATTATCAATTTTCCCGTAATAGTTAAATGAGAAATAATTGGTTATAGTTGTAATAAAAGCTTTATTATTAATATTTATTATTATTATTATTATTAATAATAATAATAATAATAATAATAATAATAATAATAATAATAATAATAATAATAATAATAATAACAATAGTAATATAATTCAGCCTACGTTGATTGCACGGGCGGTATTAACAATTACTTTAACAAATGTGTTCTGACCCATTGTGTACATACATTTGCCAGTATAAACTAAGCATTGTATAGTGTAGAAAAGGAAATTATCCAGTAGACCGTTTTCGTCCTTATTGGGAACTCATCACGTACTGTTCCTGAATTTTCCGCGCACAGGGTTCGAAACTGGGTACATCTGCTTCGGAATCTGTTGCTCTCACCATTGAGCAATAATAATAATGATAGTAATAATAATAATAATAATAATAATAATAATAATAAAAATAATAATAATAATAATAATAATAATAAAAATAATAATAATAATAATAATAAATTATATTAATATAAGTATAACAATAAAAACATAAGGAAGAAACGCAATTTTATTAAGCAAAGTTATATAATAAAAATTGAACTCAAATAGACTGAATTCAAGTATATTCGTAAGTTTAGTGATAATGCGTAGGAATAGATGCTGCGTAGGATATTGTAAAGGAAGAGATTGTTGAAGGTGGTATTGAGAGTGAATGTGAGTTGACGCAGGCGACAAATTATGAAATCGTCTTCGATGTTTATGAAAATAATTTGACTGGGAGGATATTTATAATAACGAAGAGAAACAATGCATACACATGCTGCTCTTAATAAAATATAATAATGTCAATAATAATGATATTAACCATCCCAATAACATGATTATTAATAATAGCAATAATAAAGATAGTAAAATTTATAAAATCATCATTATGATTAACAATAACAATAATAGTAATAATAATAATAATAAATATAATAAGCTTGATAATAACTCGTAGGTAAAGGCGCTGATTAGGAAGTTTGGAAGGAAGAGAATGTTGAAGATAGAATTTAGATTGAATTTGAGGTGGCGCAATAGGTCAACTGCAATAATGTCTTCGATAATTTTCATAATAAGGCAAATTGTATGATGATTATAATAATAAAGAAAAAGATAAATTGGTCATTATTAACACAATCAATAATGAAAACAATAACAATAATAGTAATATTACATAATTTTATTATAATTTTTAACAATAATAATAAAATATTGATAAATATTATTACAATTTAATAATAATAGAAATAATGTAAATAATAATTCCATAAATTGTAAAGAAAATTTAATATAAATATTTACCAAAATGAACATAAATAATTTCAAAATAATAACTTTAGGGAAATTAGCAATCTTGGTGATATCGCGTAGATAATAGCATTGATGAGGCTGCAAGTGAGGAAGAGGATGTTGAACATAGTAATAGGGATTTAAATGAGGATTCTTAGTAGATTTATTACGATATTGCCTTGGATGACTTTCATGATAAGGTGAATAGGATAATGAATATAAAAAGGAAGATAAGGCGAAAGTAACAACTTGTAATACAAATAATAGTGAAAATAGTAGTTATTTTGAAAATAATTTTCAAGTAATTAAATAGGTATTGATAAGAAGCGTAATATAATTTATTAAAATATAATAAGTTTCGACAGAATTACATCGATGATTTTGGAAAACTTGTAATAGAATAATGAAAAAGAAGCAAAATTTTAATAAGCAAATGAAAAATTTTAAAACTGAGCCCAAAGGGAATGACTTCGAGGACATTGATAACTTTGGTAATAACGCGTAGGCATAGGTGCTGCATAGAATGATAGGACGAAAGAGAATGTTGAGATAGTATTGAAAATAAAAGTGAAGGGGCGCAAGAAGTAAATTACGAAAAGGTTTTCGTGGGTTTTGATGATAAGTTGACTGGAATGATGTTTTTAATAATTAAGAGAATACAAATGGTATACTAATTACTAATACTACTCCTGCTAATATTACTACTACTACTAATACTACTACTATTGCTACTACTAACACTAATACTACCAATATTAATAATAATAACAATATGATTAGTAATAATTTAAAAAAATGTTATTATTAATAATAAATGAGACAAATATAATATAAACCAATATATTTATAATAATATTAAAAATTTTAAATCATAAATGAAATAATATTAGTAATAACAAGAATAATAATATGAATATTAACAAAAATATTAATAATAATAAGAATATTATTAATAATAATTTAAATAAATATAATATTTAAAAATAATAGCAATAATAATATTATTAATAAAGATAATATTACTAATTTTAAAATAAGAAATAGAATGATAATAATAATAATTTTAAAAATATTTATGTTGATGATAATATTAATGAAACGTATTACTTTTTATCATTGGCACGAAAGTTCTTCCATTCCCCTCTTTCATTTATAAATGTATATGCATTTCAGTGACTTGTCGGTGATAAATCTTGTGGAGCTCTTCAAAATGAGTGGAAGGGGTGAATATTTGTATTGAATTAGGGGTTAAGTTAATTGTGGTGTGGTTTTATTTTGAAGGAAGACGGGATTGTTACTGTTATTGTTATTCTGTGGAGATCTTTAAAATCAGGATACCGATATATTATTCTATTAAATAAAATTACTATTATGTACAATATAATGAATAATAAAAATTATATAAAATATTAATGTGATATTGATTATAGCCACAACGATAACGCTGGTGATAATTTATTTCCAAGATTTGGCATAACGATGATGTTAATAGTATTTATTGTGTTAATAAAATAGGCAACACGCATCAATAGCTTGCGTAAATTTGGCTTTTCTTAAAATTCCCTAAGGTGTAGCAGGACAGTCACACAGCAACAAATTTGTCATAAAAGTCAATTACATAATTTATAAGCTTCATCCCGTACCTGAGTAACCTGACTGTGCCGCTTCTCCATATTCACAACAAATTGGGCCAGACCATGTGCCCAAAAGTTAAGAAATACCTGACTTTCTTTGAAAATGTCATTAAAAATTATTTTGTATAAATATGCTTGCATGTTTAAAGTTATTATGAAAATTATCGCGAAATTTGATAAACATCAAATTTCATCGGTCTCTCTGTCCAAAATACTGATTGAAAATAACTTCATATTTTATTTTATAATTTTCAATTTTGTAATTAATAAATAAATATAGATATGCATATAATTATTTTTAATTTAATTTATTATATCTTTAATTTTAATTTCACGCATGACCGTGTTTTAACCTCTCTGGTACATCGTTGAGTTTACAAAAATAACTCACATACTATTCACAATCGCACGTGAATTTAAAAATCAGTGTCTGAATTCTATAATTATATATATGACATGCGTAAATTTGGGAGCACGCTATTGAGCTGAATCTGAAAAATCGACGTTCTACTGAAGGCAGAATTAGGTAAAGTCCAGAGAGAGAGAGAGAGTATGAGAGAGATAAAAAAAGAAAGAGGGAGAGAAAGACCAAGAGAAAGGGAGAAATAGAGAGAGATATAAAGAGAAGGAGAGAGGGAAGAAGAGACGGAGAGGGAGAGAGTAGGTGATGGAGAGGGAGATAGAAAGAGAAAGGAAGAGAGAGCTAAAGAGGGAGATATGGAGCTAGTTTGAGAGTGGGTGAGAGAGATGTATAGATAGAGTTTTATAGAAAGAGGGAGAGAGACGGAGAGATAGAATAGGAAGAGAGAGAGAGAGGGAAAAAGCGATGGATAGGGATAGAGAGAGGGAAAAAGTTAGAGGGAAAGGGAGAGGGAGGGTGGAAGTGAGAGTTAGAGGGAGATTTAGTAAGAGATGGAGAAATAAAAGAGTTTTAAAGATAAATGTTCGAAATATTTTATTACACAAAAAATGGATACATCATTGTTTGCTTGATGGTGTTATCATTGCTTTAAATCATGTTTGTGAACTTGAGGTAAATATCGATCCCGATTTATTTGACCGGACGCAAAACAAAGTCAAACACAATTATTCATTTGCTTTGCACTATCAGTTTCGCAAAGATGCGATTCATTTCCATTTCCAAGTACGTACCGAGTTTGTCTTCATATTGACTTGGTGCGGATTCGTCCCTTTCTTACGAAGGCTTCAACATCGTTCATACTAACAACTGGAAATGAGGTACGATCTAATCTTCGTTGACTGGCGACATTTCGATATGTCATTACCCATATCATCATCAGCAGGCCTCTTATCACACACAGTAAAATGCTGACAATAGAAGATTTAAGCAAATTTGTCCATAAATGAGACAAAATCTATGCGTTCTTGGAAATGGGGATTAATCGGATCTTTGCAAAACTGACAGAGCAAACCGACAACCCGCGAACGCGAATCGCGGAGATTCAGCATATGAAGCTATCACTGTGCAAACATTCAAAAGATATTGATTGATGATTATCATAGAAGGTCAAAACGCGTCAGTGCGTGTTACTGGCGGTTGTTTTGATATGTTGTTCAATGACAGTTTAAGCACATTGAGATTGGTGTTTACCTTAAGTTACGCTTATTATTGGTTATTTATTTATTTTTGGTAAAGCATATACTTTTTTAGAACATACATTTTGCTTAAACGAACATTGGTTGCACGGATGGTGATAACAATCAATATAATTTTTTTCCTATTTACTTACTTACTCACGTGCACGCGGGTGTTTTCTTAGTTTGTAGTAGTTTATTCTTTCTCGGTCGTTAGGTAGTGCGTAAACGAGGTTAGCCAATTTCAAGCGCTACAATATAGACAATAAATTTTTCAATTTAACAATAATTCATTGCGCGGGTGGTGGTAACCATTCTTTAAATCAAGTTTGCAAGCTTGAAGTAAACACCAATCCCATTCTATTTAAGCAGTTGGCAAACAGCATAACAAAATTATTGCCGGCCGAAACGCAATGACGCGTTTCGACCTCTTCCATGAGCAACTGACTGTTGAGGATCAAACCGCATTTAATATATATGGAAATCAAATTTAGGTGCTGCGGTTCTCACCTCTAAAGTAGTCCGCATACATTGAACTGACTGGAAATGCTCATTGCACAATTTCTATTCAGTCACGAAAATTAACTGTTAAATACTGTTTGTTGCGGAGAACTAATATATATAAAGATACAGGTGCCAGAACCTAGTAATAGTTAGTTCAGTCAGACCTTTAGTCTATCCTTCTGGTCACAACTGAACTAATTTGTTACTAGGTTCGCAACACCTAATACATACACGAAAATTAACTGTTTGCAGCTTTCGCCACATATACATATATAGGCAATACAATTTAAAAATAATTGATTACACGGGTGGTAGTATTAATTATTTAAATCAAGTTTGCGGGCTTGAAATAAACATCAATTCTTTTGGTTAAATACAATGTGGTGGTATTTACTTCAACCTCGCAAACTTGATTTAAGAATTGTTACCACCACCCTCGCAATCAATTATTGTTTAAAACCGAAACTGTCATTATAGAACAGACACCGCACTACATATAGAAGTGGTATTGAATTAAACATTTATATAATCAAAAGAGCATCGATTGAGCGAATGGTGATAAAAATTACTTTAATCACACTTAAAAAATAATTGATTGCGCGTGTGGTTGTAACAATTCTTTAAATCAAGTTTGCGAGCCTGAAGCAACACCAAGCCCAATGTATAACTGTCATCGAACAACTAAATACATACGCAACGCACTGATGCGTTTTATCTTCCATGATCATCAATAGATACGACGAGAACCAACTATCGAGGATCAGACCGCATTGATTGTATATGGAAAACAAAGTTAGATATAAATTCAATGCGGTCTGAATCTCGATAGTCAGTTTTCCGTCATACTCAGATGATGATCATGGAGGGTCGAAACACGTCAGTGCGTTGCGGCTGGCGGTAGTTTTGTTATGTTTTCGACGACTGGTTAAATACACATATACATATATAGGCAATACAATTTAAAAATAATTGATTACACGGGTGGTAGTATTAATTATTTAAATCAAGTTTGCGGGCTTGAAATAAACATCAATCCTTTTGGTTAAATACAATGTGGGGGTATTTACTTCAACCTCGCAAACTTGATTTAAGAATTGTTACCACCACCCGCGCAATCAATTATTGTTAAATTGTATTGGCTATATATTTATATGTGGCGAAAGCTAAAAACAGTTAATGTTCGTATGTAAGTATGTATTAGGTGTTGCAAACCTAGTAACAAATTAGTTCAGTTGTGACCAGAAGAATAAACCAAAGGCAGCATGTTCAGAAAGTACAATCTCATGCACATTCGTTTCGTGCTTACTGGCGACTCATCAGTAGGAGCCGGTATTATGCCCTTTAACCACTATATTTTTGGTCGAAGAATATGGAATAATAGGACGGTACAATCTCCTAGTTAATGTTCGTCACAGCATAGAATTTGTGCAACCGACATTTCCAGTCAAGTTCAATGTACGCGAGACTGCTAGATGTGAGAGCTGCATATCTAACTTTCATTTTCATATATATTCAATGCGGTTTCCTCCTCGCTAGTCAGTTTGCCGTCGTACTCTGTTGATGATTATGGAAGTTCGAAACGTGACAGTGCGTGCGACTAGCGGTAGTTTTGGTATGTTGTCAGACGACTGGTTCAATACAATTTGATTGTTGTTTACTTCAAGCTGGCTAATTTGATTTAACTAAATAAATTCGCACGCTGACCTTTCATCAATTCACTGTTATCTTACACCATTAAAACGGGTTTTTTGACTTGTCCTGAACAATAATCATTTCAACGTCACGTTTTGTCACCAACGTTTTATTTTATGGAGTCTTTAGAGTATTGTCGTAGTATATCATAGGAAAAATTAAAACTAATGATGTGGGTAGCCACCGGGGCGAAAATTGTTCGTGATTTAAAGTCAAATGTATAATAAAATCGACTAAGATATCCTTCCCAATTAAATGAGCCTTTAAGTCAGCAACCAGCTGCTTGTATTTTGTCAAATATTGAGCATTGTGTGGGTAGTATTACGGAGTTACCAACCTTATTTGATGCTCTACTTCTAACTTAAATCCATTGCGCTTGTCACAGAGAAGGTTGAAACACTGAAAGGTGCTAATAAATTATGTCAAATCAATCGTCTGTGACCAGGGAACGGGGTAGACGAACTGACCTAACAGCTAAGAATGCAGACTCAATATCCGTGCCTTCTCCAATTGTCTGTGTTTTAAGATCAAATGCCTAATAAAAAGGACTAAGATATCCTTCCCAATTAAATGGGCCTTTAAGTCAGCAACCAGCTGCTTGTATTTTGTCAAATGTTGAGCCTTGTGTGGATAGTTTTACGGAGTTACCAACCTAATTTGATGCTCTACTACTAACTTAAATCCATTGCGCTTGTCACGTAAAGGTTGAAACACTGCAAGGTGCTAATAAATTATGTCAAATCAATCGTCTGTGACCAGGGAACGGGGTAGACGAACTGACCTAACAGCTAAGAATGCAGACTCAGTATCCGTGCCTTCTCCAATTGTCTGTGTTTTAAGATCAAATGCCTAATAAAAAGGACTAAGATATCCTTCCCAATTAAATGGGCCTTTAAGTCAGCAACCAGCTGCTTGTACTTTGTCAAATGTTGAGCCTTGTGTGGATAGTGTTACGGAGTTACCAACCTTATTTGATGCTCTACTTCTAACTTAAATCCATTGCGCTTGTCACGTAAAGGTTGAAACACTGCAAGGTGCTAATAAATTATGTCAAATCAATCGTCTGTGACCAGGGAACGGGGTAGACGAACTGACCTAACAGCTAAGAATGCAGACTCAGTATCCGTGCCTTCTCCAATTGTCTGTGTCTTAAGATCAAATGCATATTAAAAAGGACTAAGATATCCTTCCCAATTAAATGGGCCTTTAAGTCAGCAACCAGCTGCTTGTATTTTGTCAAATGTTGAGCCTTGTGTGGATAGTATTACGGAGTTACCAACCTTATTTGATGCTCTACTTCTAACTTAAATCCATTGCGCTTGTCACGTAAAGGTTGAAACACTGCAAGGTGCTAATAAATTATGTCAAATCAATCGTCTGTGACCAGGGAACGGGGTAGACAAACTGACCAAACAGCTAAGAATGCAGACTCAGTATCCGTGCCTTCTCCAATTGTCTGTGTCTTAAGATCAAATGCATAATAAAAAGGATTAATATATCCTTCCCAATTAAATGGGCCTTTAAGTCAGCAACCAGCTGCTTCTACTTTGTCAAATGTTGAGCCTTGTGTGGATAGTATTACGGAGTTACCAACCTTATTTGATGCTCTACTTCTAACTTAAATCCATTGCGCTTGTCACAGAGAAGGTTGAAACACTGCAAGGTGCTAATAAATTATATCAAATCAATCGTCTGTGACCAGGGAACGGGGTAGACGAACTGACCTAACAGCTAAGAATGCAGACTCAGTATCCGTGCCTTCTCCAATTGTCTGTGTTTTAAGATCAAATGCCTAATATAAAGGACTAAGATATCCTTCCCAATTAAATGGGCCTTTAAGTCAGCAACCAGCTGCTTGTATTTTGTCAAATGTTGAGCCTTGTGTGGATAGTTTTACGGAGTTACCAACCTTATTTGATGCTCTACTACTAACTTAAATCCATTGCGCTTGTCACGTAAAGGTTGAAACACTGCAAGGTGCTAATAAATTATGTCAAATCAATCGTCTGTGACCAGGGAACGGGGTAGACGAACTGACCTAACAGCTAAGAATGCAGACTCAGTATCCGTGCCTTCTCCAATTGTCTGTGTCTTAAGATCAAATGCATATTAAAAAGGACTAAGATATCCTTCCCAGTTAAATGGGCCTTTAAGTCAGCAACCAGCTGCTTGTATTTTGTCAAATGTTGAGCCTTGTGTGGATAGTATTACGGAGTTACCAACCTTATTTGATGCTCTACTACTAACTTAAATCCATTGCGCTTGTCACAGAGAAGGTTGAAACACTGAAAGGTGCTAATAAATTATGTCAAATCATTCGTCTGTGACCAGGGAACGGGTAAGACGAACTGACCTAACAGCTAAGAATGCAGACTCAATATCCGTGCCTTCTCCAATTGTCTGTGTTTTAAGATCACAAATGCCTAATAAAAAGGACTAAGATATCCTTCCCAATTAAATGGGCCTTTAAGTCAGCAACCAGCTGCTTGTATTTTGTCAAATGTTGTGCCTTGTGTGGATAGTTTTACGGAGTTACCAACCTAATTTGATGCTCTACTACTAACTTAAATCCATTGCGCTTGTCACGTAAAGGTTGAAACACTGCAAGGTGCTAATAAATTATGTCAAATCAATCGTCTGTGAGCAGGGAACGGGGTAGACGAACTGACCTAACAGCTAAGAATGCAGACTCAATATCCGTGCCTTCTCCAATTGTCTGTGTTTTAAGATCAAATGCCTAATAAAAAGGACTAAGATATCCTTCCCAATTAAATGGGCCTTTAAGTCAGCAACCAGCTGCTTGTACTTTGTCAAATGTTGAGCCTTGTGTGGATAGTGTTACGGAGTTACCAACCTTATTTGATGCTCTACTTCTAACTTAAATCCATTGCGCTTCTCACGTAAAGGTTGAAACACTGCGAGGTGCTAATAAATAAAATCAAATCAATCGTCTGTGACCAGGGAACGGGGTAGACGAACTGACCTAACAGCTAAGAATGCAGACTCAGTATCCGTGCCTTCTCCAATTGTCTGTGTCTTAAGATCAAATGCATATTAAAAAGGACTAAGATATCCTTCCCAATTAAATGGGCCTTTAAGTCAGCAACCAGCTGCTTGTATTTTGTGAAATGTTGAGCCTTGTGTGGATAGTATTACGGAGTTACCAACCTTATTTGATGCTCTACTTCTAACTTAAATCCATTGCGCTTGTCACGTAAAGGTTGAAACACTGCAAGGTGCTAATAAATTATGTCAAATCAATCGTCTGTGACCAGGGAACGGGGTAGACGAACTGACCTAACAGCTAAGAATGCAGACTCAGTATCCGTGCCTTCTCCAATTGTCTGTGTCTTAAGATCAAATGCATAATAAAAAGGACTAAGATATCCTTCCCAATTAAATGGGCCTTTAAGTCAGCAACCAGCTGCTTCTATTTTGTCAAATGTTGAGCCTTATGTGGATAGTTTTACGGAGTTACCAACCTTATTTGATGCTCTACTTCTAACTTAAATCCATTGCGCTTGTCACGTAAAGGTTGAAACACTGCAAGGTGCTAATAAATTATGTCAAATCAATCGTCTGTGACCAGGGAACGGGGTAGACGAACTGACCTAACAGCTAAGAATGCAGACTCAGTATCCGTGCCTTCTCCAATTGTCTGTGTCTTAAGATCAAATGCATATTAAAAAGGACTAAGATATCCTTCCCAATTAAATGGGCCTTTAAGTCAGCAACCAGCTGCTTGTATTTTGTCAAATGTTGAGCCTTGTGTGGATAGTATTACGGAGTTACCAACCTTATTTGATGCTCTACTTCTAACTTAAATCCATTGCGCTTGTCACGTAAAGGTTGAAACACTGCAAGGTGCTAATAAATTATGTCAAATCAATCGTCTGTGACCAGGGAACGGGGTAGACGAACTGACCTAACAGCTAAGAATGCAGACTCAGTATCCGTGCCTTCTCCAATTGTCTGTGTTTTAAGATCAAATGCATAATAAAAAGGACTAAGATATCCTTCCCAATTAAATGGGCCTTTAAGTCAGCAACCAGCTGCTTGTATTTTGTCAAATGTTGAGCCTTGTGTGGATAGTATTACGGAGTTACCAACCTTATTTGATGCTCTACTTCTAACTTAAATCCATTGCGCTTGTCACGTAAAGGTTGAAACACAGCAAGGTGCTAATAAATTATGTCAAATCAATCGTCTGTGACCAGGGAACGGGGTAGACGAACTGACCTAACAGCTAAGAATGCAGACTCATGCAGACTCAATATCCGTGCCTTCTCCAATTGTCTGTGTTTTAAGATCAAATGCCTAATAAAAAGGACTAAGATATCCTTCCCAATTAAATGGGCCTTTAAGTCAGCAACCAGCTGCTTGTATTTTGTCAAATGTTGTGCCTTGTGTGGATAGTTTTACGGAGTTACCAACCTAATTTGATGCTCTACTACTAACTTAAATCCATTGCGCTTGTCACGTAAAGGTTGAAACACTGCAAGGTGCTAATAAATTATGTCAAATCAATCGTCTGTGACCAGGGAACGGGGTAGACGAACTGACCTAACAGCTAAGAATGCAGACTCAATATCCGTGCCTTCTCCAATTGTCTGTGTTTTAAGATCAAATGCCTAATAAAAAGGACTAAGATATCCTTCCCAATTAAATGGGCCTTTAAGTCAGCAACCAGCTGCTTGTACTTTGTCAAATGTTGAGCCTTGTGTGGATAGTGTTACGGAGTTACCAACCTTATTTGATGCTCTACTTCTAACTTAAATCCATTGCGCTTGTCACGTAAAGGTTGAAACACTGCGAGGTGCTAATAAATAAAATCAAATCAATCGTCTGTGACCAGGGAACGGGGTAGACGAACTGACCTAACAGCTAAGAATGCAGACTCAGTATCCGTGCCTTCTCCAATTGTCTGTGTTATAAGATCAAATGCATATTAAAAAGGACTAAGATATCCTTCCCAATTAAATGGGCCTTTAAGTCAGCAACCAGCTGCTTGTATTTTGTGAAATGTTGAGCCTTGTGTGGATAGTATTACGGAGTTACCAACCTTATTTGATGCTCTACTTCTAACTTAAATCCATTGCGCTTGTCACGTAAAGGTTGAAACACTGCAAGGTGCTAATAAATTATGTCAAATCAATCGTCTGTGACCAGGGAACGGGGTAGACGAACTGACCTAACAGCTAAGAATGCAGACTCAGTATCCGTGCCTTCTCCAATTGTCTGTGTATTAAGATCAAATGCATAATAAAAAGGAATAAGATATCCTTCCCAATTAAATGGGCCTTTAAGTCAGCAACCAGCTGCTTCTATTTTGTCAAATGTTGAGCCTTATGTGGATAGTTTTACGGAGTTACCAACCTTATTTGATGCTCTACTTCTAACTTAAATCCATTGCGCTTGTCACGTAAAGGTTGAAACACTGCAAGGTGCTAATAAATTATGTCAAATCAATCGTCTGTGACCAGGGAACGGGGTAGACGAACTGACCTAACAGCTAAGAATGCAGACTCAGTATCCGTGCCTTCTCCAATTGTCTGTGTCTTAAGATCAAATGCATATTAAAAAGGACTAAGATATCCTTCCCAATTAAATGGGCCTTTAAGTCAGCAACCAGCTGCTTGTATTTTGTCAAATGTTGAGCCTTGTGTGGATAGTATTACGGAGTTACCAACCTTATTTGATGCTCTACTTCTAACTTAAATCCATTGCGCTTGTCACGTAAAGGTTGAAACACTGCAAGGTGCTAATAAATTATGTCAAATCAATCGTCTGTGACCAGGGAACGGGGTAGACGAACTGACCTAACAGCTAAGAATGCAGACTCAGTATCCGTGCCTTCTCCAATTGTCTGTGTTTTAAGATCAAATGCATAATAAAAAGGACTAAGATATCCTTCCCAATTAAATGGGCCTTTAAGTCAGCAACCAGCTGCTTGTATTTTGTCAAATGTTGAGCCTTGTGTGGATAGTATTACGGAGTTACCAACCTTATTTGATGCTCTACTTCTAACTTAAATCCATTGCGCTTGTCACAGAGAAGGTTGAAACACTGAAAGGTGCTAATAAATTATGTCAAATCATTCGTCTGTGACCAGGGAACGGGGTAGACGAACTGACCTAACATCTAAGAATGCAGACTCAATATCCGTGCCTTCTCCAATTGTCTGTGTTTTAAGATCAAATGCCTAATAAAAAGGACTAAGATATCCTTCCCAATTAAATGGGCCTTTAAGTCAGCAACCAGCTGCTTGTATTTTGTCAAATGTTGAGCCTTGTGTGGATAGTTTTACGGAGTTACCAACCTAATTTGATGCTCTACTACTAACTTAAATCCATTGCGCTTGTCACGTAAAGGTTGAAACACTGCAAGGTGCTAATAAATTATGTCAAATCAATCGTCTGTGACCAGGGAACGGGGTAGACGAACTGACCTAACAGCTAAGAATGCAGACTCAGTATCCGTGCCTTCTCCAATTGTCTGTGTTTTAAGATCAAATGCCTAATAAAAAGGACTAAGATATCCTTCCCAATTAAATGGGCCTTTAAGTCAGCAACCAGCTGCTTGTACTTTGTCAAATGTTGAGCCTTGTGTGGATAGTGTTACGGAGTTACCAACCTTATTTGATGCTCTACTTCTAACTTAAATCCATTGCGCTTGTCACGTAAAGGTTGAAACACTGCAAGGTGCTAATAAATTATGTCAAATCAATCGTCTGTGACCAGGGAACGGGGTAGACGAACTGACCTAACAGCTAAGAATGCAGACTCAGTATCCGTGCCTTCTCCAATTGTCTGTGTCTTAAGATCAAATGCATATTAAAAAGGACTAAGATATCCTTCCCAATTAAATGGGCCTTTAAGTCAGCAACCAGCTGCTTGTATTTTGTCAAATGTTGAGCCTTGTGTGGATAGTATTACGGAGTTACCAACCTTATTTGATGCTCTACTTCTAACTTAAATCCATTGCGCTTGTCACGTAAAGGTTGAAACACTGCAAGGTGCTAATAAATTATGTCAAATCAATCGTCTGTGACCAGGGAACGGGGTAGACAAACTGACCAAACAGCTAAGAATGCAGACTCAGTATCCGTGCCTTCTCCAATTGTCTGTGTCTTAAGATCAAATGCATAATAAAAAGGATTAATATATCCTTCCCAATTAAATGGGCCTTTAAGTCAGCAACCAGCTGCTTCTACTTTGTCAAATGTTGAGCCTTGTGTGGATAGTATTACGGAGTTACCAACCTTATTTGATGCTCTACTTCTAACTTAAATCCATTGCGCTTGTCACAGTAAAGGTTGAAACACTGCAAGGTGCTAATAAATTATGTCAAATCAATCGTCTGTGACCAGAGAACGGTGTAGACGAACTGACCTAACCGGTCTACTGGATGAATTGCCTTTTCTACACTATACAATTCTTAGTTTATACTGACATATGTAAGTAATTAATGGGTCAGGTGTTTATATCAAGACCGCAACCTTGATTATAATAAATGTTACCACCACCAACTGCGCAACCAATGTTCGTTTAATTATATAAATGTTCATTTCAATACCACTTCCCCATGTAATGTGGTGTCTGTTCAGTAATGACAGATTGGGCATGGTTAGTTGGAACTTATCTAAATGGATGCCATATGAGCTCCACCTAAAGGAAAAATTGACTAACCAAGTTACATTAGTTAGTGTATAACTGAAAATTGTGTAGTGTAGTGTGCGGCAGGATAGCTCAGTGGTTAGAGCACCAGATTCCGAAGCAGATGCGCCCAGGTTCGTATCCTGTCCGCGGCAAATTTTGGCCAGTACTTGATGAGTTCCCAATAAGGACGAAACCGGTCTACTGGATGAATTGCCTTTTCTACACTATACAATTCTTAGTTTATACTGACATATGTAAGTAATTAATGGGTCAGGTGTTTATATCAAGACCGCAACCTTGATTATAATAAATGTTACCACCACCCGCGCAACCAATGTTCGTTTAATATAAATGTTCATTTCAATACCACTTCCCCATGTAATGTGGTGTCTGTTCAGTAATGACAGATTGGGCATGAAGTTATTGGAACTGGTCTAAATGGATGCCATATGAGCTCCACCTAAAGGAAAAATTGACTAACCAAGTTACATTAGTTAGTATATAACTGAAAATTGTGTGTAGTGTAATGTGCGGCAGGATAGCTTAGTGGTTAGAGCACCAGATTCCGAAGCAGACGTGCCCAGGTTCGTATCCTGTCCGCGGCAAATTCTGGCCAG
This sequence comes from Eudiplozoon nipponicum, assembly GCA_029291075.1. Classification (NCBI taxonomy): domain Eukaryota; kingdom Metazoa; phylum Platyhelminthes; class Monogenea; order Mazocraeidea; family Diplozoidae; genus Eudiplozoon; species Eudiplozoon nipponicum. The sequence continues at coordinate 28,486 of JAQBSW010005097.1, read as the reverse complement.
TACTTCATGAGTTCCCAATAAGGACCAAACCGGTCTACTGGATGAATTGCCTTTTCTACACTATACAATTCTTAGTTTATACTAACATATGTAAGTAATTAATGGGGTCAGGTGTTTATATCAAGACCGCAACCTTGATTATAATAAATGTTACCAACACCCGCGCAACCAATGTTCGTTTAATTATATAAATGTTCATTTCAATACCACTTCCATGTAATGTGGTGTCTGTTCAGTAATGACAGATTGGGCATGGTTAGTTGGAACTTTGGCCCAATGGATGCCATATGAGCTCCACCTAAAGGAAAATTGACTAACCAAATTACATTAGTTAGTATATAACTGAAAATTGTGTAGCAGTGTGCGGCAGGATAGCTCAGTGGTTAGAGCACCAGATTCCGAAGCAGACGTGCCCAGGTTCGTATCCTGTCCGCGGCAAATTCTGGCCAGTACTTGATGAGTTCCCAATAAGGACGAAACCGGTCTACTGGATGAATTGCCTTTTCTACACTATACAATTCTTAGTTTATACTGACATATGTAAGTAATTAATGGGTCAGGTGTTTATATCAAGACCGCAACCTTGATTATAATAATTGTTATCACCACCCGCGCAACCAATGTTCGTTTAATTATATAAATGTTCATTTCAATACCACTTCCCCATGTAATGTGGTGTCTGTTCAGTAATGACAGATTGGGCAAGGTTAGTTGGAACTTTGGGTCTAAATGGATGCCATATGAGCTCCACCTAAAGGAAAAATTGACTAACCAAGTTACATTAGTTAGTATATAACTGAAAATTGTGTGTAGTGTAGTGTGCGGCAGGATAGCTCAGTGGTTAGAGCACCAGATTCCGAAGCAGACGTGCCCAGGTTCGTATCCTGTCCGCGGCAAATTCTGGCCAGTACTTGATGAGTTCCCAATAAGGACGAAACCGGTCTACTGGATGAATTGCCTTTTCTACACTATACAATTCTTAGTTTATACTGACATATGTAAGTAATTAATGGGTCAGGTGTTTATATCAAGACCGCAACCTTGATTATAATAATTGTTATCACCACCCGCGCAACCAATGTTCGTTTAATTATATAAATGTTCATTTCAATACCACTTCCCCATGTAATGTGGTGTCTGTTCAGTAATGACAGATTGGGCATGGTTAGTTGGAACTTTGGGTCTAAATGGATGCCATATGAGCTCCACCTAAAGGAAAAATTGACTAACCAAGTTACATTAGTTAGTATATAACTGAAAATTGTGTGTAGTGTAGTGTGCGGCAGGATAGCTCAGTGGTTAGAGCACCAGATTCCGAAGCAGACGTGCCCAGGTTCGTATCCTGTCCGCGGCAAATTCTGGCCAGTACTTGATGAGTTCCCAATAAGGACGAAACCGGTCTACTGGATGAATTGCCTTTTCTACACTATACAATTCTTAGTTTATACTGACATATGTAAGTAATTAATGGGTCAGGTGTTTATATCAAGACCGCAACCTTGATTATAATAATTGTTATCACCACCCGCGCAACCAATGTTCGTTTAATTATATAAATGTTCATTTCAATACCACTTCCCCATGTAATGTGGTGTCTGTTCAGTAATGACAGATTGGGCATGGTTAGTTGGAACTTTGGGTCTAAATGGATGCCATATGAGCTCCACCTAAAGGAAAATTTGACTAACCAAGTTACATTAGTTAGTTATAACTGAAAATTGTGTGTAGTGTAGTGTGCGGCAGGATAGCTCAGTGGTTAGAGCACCAGATTCCGAAGCAGACGTGCCCAGGTTTGTATCCTGTCCGCGGCAAATTCTGGCCAGTACTTGATGAGTTCCCAATAAGGACGAAACCGGTCTACTGGATGAATTGCCTTTTCTACACTATACAATTCTTAGTTTATACTGACATATGTAAGTAATTAATGGGTCAGGTGTTTATATCAAGACCGCAACCTTGATTATAATAAATGTTACCACCACCAACTGCGCAACCAATGTTCGTTTAATTATATAAATGTTCATTTCAATACCACTTCCCCATGTAATGTGGTGTCTGTTCAGTAATGACAGATTGGGCATGGTTATTGGAACTTTGGGGTCTAAATGGATGCCATATGAGCTCCACCTAAAGGAAAATTTGACTAACCAAATTACATTAGTTAGTATATAACTGAAAATTGTGTGTAGTGTAGTGTGCGGCAGGATAGTTTCAGTGGTTAGAGCACCAGATTCCGAAGCAGACGCTCTGTAGGTTCGTATCCTGTCCGCGGCAAATTCTGGCCAGTAATTCTGATGAGTTCCCAATAAGGACGAAACCGGTCTACTGGATGAATTGCCTTTTCTACACTATACAATTCTTAGTTTATACTGACATATGTAAGTAATTAATGGGTCAGGTGTTTATATCAAGACCGCAACCTTGATTATAATAAAATTACATCCAGTAAATTTCGCTCTATTGGGAACTTCATGCAATGGCCACCCGCCGCGGACAGGATATGAGAAGCTTCGAATTCGCCGTTTAACAATTGATCCATTCTGCCGCACACTGCACACAATTTTCAGTTATATACTAACTAGAAGGTTTATTTTACCATATGGCATCCATTTAAACCCAAAGTTCCAACTAACCATCCCCAATCTGTCTGGTGTTTATATGAAGACCGCAACCTTGATTATAATAATTGTTATCACCACCCGCGCAACCAATGTTCGTTTAATTATATAAATGTTCATTTCAATACCACTTTTCTATGTAGTGTGGTGTCTGTTCAGTAAATGACAGATTGGGCATGGCTAGTTGGAACTTTGGGTTTAAATGGATGCCATATGAGATCCACCTAAAGGAAAAATAAACTAACCAAGTTCCATTAGTTAGTATATAACTGAAAATTGTGTGCAGTTTAGTGTGCGCCAGGATAGCTCAGTGGTTAGAGCACCAGATTCCGAAGCAGACGTGCCCAGGTTCGAGTCCTGTCCGCGGCAAATTCTGTCCAGTACATGATGAGTTCCCAATAAGGACGAAACCGGTCTACTGGATGAATTGCCTTTTCTACACTATACAATTCTTTGTTTATACTGACATATGTAAGTAATTAATGGTTCAGGTGTTTATATCAAGACCGCAACCTTGATTATAATAATTGTTATCACCACCCTGGCAACCAATGTTCGTTTAATTAAAAACGCCATGTTTGTATAAGTCGGGGTGTGGTTATAAACACATCTGTATTTAATTAATTGTATAGTTAGCACAACGACTGAGAACGCTTCATGCATCAGTGTACTCCAATAGTTTGATTTATAAAGAGCATTGGCACAAAAAGCGGAATACGTAAATTATTGGTTCCTGATCTCTCCAAATATGCTTCGGTGAAAGTATGACCTAATATTAGCAAAATTTATTTTGTAGATGAAAATCACATTTATATATGTTGAAATTCAATTAAAGGAGGTATAGTTTGGAAGGTAAATCAAGATGGCAACCGCACTCAACCGGAGAGTCTCAAGCACGTCAGGACAAATTACAGAAAATTCAAATCAAGCACGATCTGACAATAAAATCTACGAAAAGAATTGAAGAAAGATTGTTTGAGAAAATTTTTCAATTTATTTCTTTATAAATATATTGTTACTTTATTTCTTTGCAGGAAATACTTCCTGCACAAAGCAACCCAAAGTAGATTTTAATTTGTAAGTCGTTAAAAGATTGGAGAGAGATTAAAAATTTGTATACGCATTCGGTTTTAAGTTTGTGTGTACATTAATTGTGATTTTTGCCTAAAGATAGGCAAATTTGCTGTTATTGTAGATATATTGAAGCTTGGCATTGCCTGTAACATGAATTATCCTCGGTATGATATTAATTAAATAAATCACTGGAGTAGTTTTTAGTATAACAAATTTCCTTGAATAAATTTGCTCTCTCTCTCGATTGTGTGTTTAGACCAGACCTCCGTTAACTAATTTTGGTATTGTTTTGTTTGAATATCTCCAAACGCGCGATCTGATATGGCTCCAATTTTGTTGTATATCTACTTAGAAAAAATCGTTGTGGACTTTCAAAAATTTACTGAAATTAATTTCCTTTTGTACGAGATATACGTCATGTCATTGTAGTCCGTGTTTTGTCTGGTGAAGGAAAATATTTTCCTTCAATTGTCCAATCAGCATTCTCTAAACCGAAGGTAAACGTGCTAAATTAAGTTGCTTCGTCCACTTTATTTCACATTGATCTACGAATTAATAAATTTATTATTTTATTATTAATTTCTGTACGATAAATTAGCGTTGATCTAACCGAATATCGTTAATTTAAAATGATTGCAAATTTCAGCATAAAATGTTGAAGGCGTAAATTCGAAACAAGTTATTTAGAAACTATTTGCAAGGATAAATTTCATGTCCATTTATTTAATTTTTTAATCTAATTCAAAATAAATACTAATCAATTTTATGCGTTTGAGTTAATTTCAATTTATTTGTCATTTATAATTTTACCTGATTTAATTTATTACCATATAAATTGTATTTTTATTAATTTGAAACCTGTGTTTTGACAAGATTTAATATTTAATTAGTTGCTGATAATTGATTTAGCTTATAATTTTACTAAGTTATTTTACCTACATGATGTATAAGATCTGGTCCTAATAGCTAGTGAGAGCCCCAAAGACGACAAGTTTGTATCGGACTTCGTGAGCTTTTACGAGTCTGATGGGACAGTTTTCTCTTCAATGACCGTTAAGTTTATACCTTCGACTCCTTGTGCCATGCTATCATCGTCCTCAAATTTAAGTTTATAATGTACAGCAACTATATATATATACATATATATATATATATATATATATATATATATATATATATATATATATATAGTATTAAATCAAATAATAAGCGAAAGGACTGTATTTTGCTACGCAACACCTGACCCGGAAAGCTTGACCTGGAAAGAGATTAGACACTAAAAACAGAATAATTAAATTGCCTGCTTCTAAAAGATTCCAATATTCAAAAATCAAAAAGGAAACTCGTTTTAATAGGAATATATTGTAAAGTTCAAAATGTGTAAAAGTGTAACGAGAAACAAATGGCAACTGCAAGTCAACAGAGGAAATCTCGCGCTCCAGCTATAAAATACAGAAAACTCAAATTACGCACAATTCAATAGTATAAATGCTTGAAAAGATTTAAACAAAGGAGGCCCTAGAAATTTAACGAATATTTTATATTTTAATGATATTTGTTCCAATCAGTAATGGTGGATTAAATTTAACAATAATTGTTAAAAATATCTTTCTCTATAATTTTTTCTGTTATTTAAAAATGTTCACTCGTAAATTTTGTTTAAATGTCAATGAATTATAATCAACGTTCAGCATTCATGCTGTGGAAATGTAGGCATTAATTGTCATATTTTATATAGAATGAAAGTTTTTGAAATTTGGCGACTTAACTCCTCATTAAGAGTGATAATGGGACATAAGTATGTGAACATGAACTCACATGTATATGTTTCATAAATAACGCATTATGAACAATTTTCATTGAAGTCACCTTTAACATCTACTTGAGTCATTAATGTGTCCACGACAAATTACAACACGATGGCGAAATTTATAAGGTATGTAAATACGTTTAGATTTTGAACTTATTAATATGCGTAACCGGACATATACAATATCTATACGGTAGCATCTTCTGTATGTGTGATTTTTCTGCATTTCCTAGCCGGACTAAATTGATTTGTTTAAAATTTGTCGATATGTCGCTTAAAGATAAATGCTTTTTTGTGAGCAAATACAAAAGCAATACACTGTTATTCTGGTCTTCCAATTTTGGCCTTGACTGTTTCCCAAATTCTTTAAATCAAGTTTGCGAGCTTGAAGTAAACACCAATCCCATTGTATTAAACCAGTCGCAAACTTGATTTAAAGATTTTTACCAACATCCGCGCAATCAATTATCGTTAAATCGTTTCACAAATTGGCGTAAATTCTGGTTTACTTTTATGATTTATTGCCAGTTACAAAAAGGAACTAACATTCGCGTCTAACTAATCATCTGCTTGACTCAAAAAATTCTCGCTAGCTAAGATGAAATTTTTGTGATTTATGCAACAGTTTTGGAGCATTTATTTTGCTGAAATAAATCGAATTTAATCGATCTTCATTCTCAAAATTCGTATTGGTACAGAAGGGATGGTCTCCAATTTTTTTTACTAAATGTTGGCTGCACAACTAATCGTTCTAAAATTTCTCGTTATTTTTGCAAATTGTTTTCGAACCAGGCAATAATTTTGACACCAGATATTTAGCAAGGGCATCAGGTTATGGTTTATTGTGGCTCAAGCGCCTAAATTTATTATTTTTAAATTTCTGTAACTTGTATATAGAAATGTTTGAGAGCAATCAGTTAGCAACTAACTAAAGATAACTAGATGAAATTATGATTTAAATAGCTTAACCTCATGATCATTAACGTTTGTTTAAAACCAACGATATTTCAACTTTTGTACAGAATATTTAATACCTATCTGCGATATATCTAACCTGGTTTGTTATTGATAAATTTTCCTGCTTCTTTGAGAATTCTACCTCAACGTTCAATTCCTCAATGGGAAATTGAAGCTTCGTAGTGAATCAAAGTTCTTAAAGAAGTCACCAATCATACTCAAACAATTTTCCTATGGAAGTATCCAGATAACTTCTACAAGATGTTGATATTTGGAAATAGGGTAAATATGAAATAACGGACATAATGATACGTCCCCCGTCATCCTCCCGAATAAGGATAACAAAAGATATGTATGCTAGCTAACATGATGTTAAATACAAGAAAAATTAAAAAAGATCCAATTATACAAAATGTTAAAAAGATTCTAAATAAAAAGTGAAAAATATTGAAGAATACAACGAATTATAATTAGGAGACGCTAATTAAAAAACCTTGATTAATAAAACATACTGTCATTGTTTTAATTAGACTAAATATAAATGGAGCAATGAAATATAAGCTGAACAAATCCTCTAAAAGAAGCTAAACAGATGGAAAGTCTTCGAAATGAATTTGGCCTATACAGGTATGGCTGGTAATATGCAGATTACTGTCTAAGGTTTTTGCGGTAAATATCATTTAGCATAAGCTTTAGATTAGAAGTTATGACGAATTTTACTGTACGCAAAAACCATTCAAGTACAAACTGCATTTACGTGACTCTGAAGTTTTTATGATGAAATTTTGAGCGTAGTTCTGTTAATATAAATTACTTATCAAGTGGCATAGATTTACAATAAAAATCCGTGTTATTTTAGTGTTGTTAAGAGATAGGTTTAAATAGATTAGCGGCCAGTATTATCGGCATGTCCCACACAGCCAGCCCAAAATTATAAAAGAAAAAATTCAAAGTAAACAACATTACTTAAGATAAAATCGCGAATGTTTACTTATGTAAGTGCTGACCATGTTGGCAATAGAATGCAAATAATAGCAAAATAAATTGTAACACCGCATTTGATGACGATAAATGTTACTAAAACTCAATTACCAATAATGTAGTAAAGCCCAGATAACAGCCCTTTATAATTAAATACTGCTTGTTGCGGAGAGCTAATATATATGTAAGTGTGTATTAGGTTTTTCGAACCTAGTAACAAATTCGTTCAGTTGTGACCAGAAGAAGGAAGTCCCTTATAATGTTTACTGGCGTGAAATCATATGTGAATTTTGAAACAAAGGAGATTGCCAGATATTAGTATCGAAAAGGCAAAACCGAGCCTTTTGCTCAGTAATGTGCCTTTTCCAGATGCAATTTACTTGAAGGAAAAATAGGGTGATGGTGTTCTTAATAAGACGTTAATCAATTCCGAAACCCAACTGGATTGGCTGGGTTGGTATCTACAAATAAGTTTTATTTAGTTACATGTCAACAGAAATGTACACATACATGAATGCTATGATCGCAATTGTTACAATTTTGACGTTCTGCAAATGATAATTATTTGCTAATAATTAAGAAAAGCAACAAATGACGTTTACAAACAGCACAGCAGCTCAAGTATTATTATAATCAAGGTTTCGTTCTTGATATAAGCACCTGGCCCATTAATTAGTTTCATATGCCAGTATAAACTAAGTATTGTACAGTGAAGAAAAGGCAATTCATCCAGTAGATCGGTTTTGTCCTAATTGGGAACTCATCATGTACTGGTCAGAAATTGCCGCGGACAGGGCTCGAAGTGGTGCCATGTATTGCAATACATCCAATATTTTACAAACTCTTGTTAACCTGTTTATCAATCTGACTTCCGTGTATATTTCCATTCCTTGCAAATATAACGTGGTTTCATATTTGTCATGCTTTCTACGTGATATTCTTTTTTGACACATTTGAATCAAATGAAAAAATTTAAGGATTGTGTTTCTAGTTACGCAATTATATTTCATATGAGTCGCACGATCAGTTAAAAGTTTTTGATGTCCTTAATGAGACCGTTTTATTCTGTAGAATGTTCTTCTCCTTCTGTTAGCTCGAAGGAGTTATTGATATTTCGTATTGATTGAAGTATTTCGCAGAAAAACTTAGTTGGCTTATGTTGCAAAGCATTGATCATTGACATAATGGGCCGCATCAAAGGGGCTCCTGAGACTGTCAAGTTTTTATTGGTTTTTGGTTTTCCATACAATCTTGCAGTATTTGTTTCGACGGGTTTTGCCTTTTTGATGTCTTCTATGAAGTTTGATCTAATATCGGAATTAGTCATCGATGATAAGATGTGTTTATCCATCTTTTTTTTCAGAATTGTATTTATTCTTGATTTCATATTTGTTGAATCATTTTTCTGTTTAATTTATTGTTTGAATTTTGATTGATCATTTATAATCTCGTTCATGGACCTCCTATAATCGTCAGATTCAAGTATAATAACTCCTGATCCTTTGTCGGGTGTAGCAAGTCGTATTTATTTGTCTGATTGTAATATATATAACAATTGGAGACCTACATTAAGGACAGTTTTTCGTATGTCGCTGGTAAAGCCGAATACGCTATCTCACTTCAGCTGCATTAAATATGAATGTTCTAGCCTTTTATACTTTCTTTCTTTTTATGCGGAAATAAGTGTTCCAATAAATTGGAATAAGAAATTATGTTTTCTTTTCTGGTCATGCAAACTTAGTTTGCTTTAGATTGCTCTGTTCATAATTGACTCAATCATTTGTCAAGTACTGCCATTAGACATAAAATTGGAGATAAAAGGTTTGTCAATTCTTGAAAAACAGCTGCAAATCGTTGCCAATTTATTCTCTTTAAATTGGGATGCCGTTTCTCGCAAACGAATACGAAACATAACTGGCTTTAGCACCACATTTTATATAGCTAAACTTTTCATTTACCAAGTGTTATATAAAACATCCGATAATGTCGATCTACAATATCATTTGACAATATAAAAGCGCAAATTATCATTCAGTTGACGTAGGAGGACTGGCCTGGCGTTTAATAAATACAGAATAAATATCGCAATTTAAGCGTATGTGTCAAATGAAATTGTGAATACACTAATACATCTGCGCATCAAATAATGGCAACTTCATGTTTATATTAAACAGGTTTAGTTTTTGTGATAATTACCTAATGCTACATTAGATCTAAACAGATTACGAAGTAATGTGAATAATGACAGGATATGTCATTATATCTGACAAAATTTCTTTTAACTTTGCAAATATGAATGTTAATTTGAATTTTATAAAAGTGCGCATTCCTTAGAGGCTTTATAAGAAACTAAACAAAGAAGTGAATTAAAAAGCTGAACCCGAATAATGTCATTGCGTTAAGAGCAGTATCGCCCACTTATTAAGCAATTGGATGTCCAATATATTCATTTCTTAGTTTACGAGTTAATTGATGAAATCATATACGATTAACGTGTTTGAAAATTAAATGTTTTGAAGGAAATGAGGGGGTGTTGCATGTAAACATCGAATTAAACCTATTGTATTAGAAAGTTCAAAATTTTCCAGCGATGTGCTTTCTGAAATTTTTGCCAGTTATTTGAAAGAATGGCGAAATTATAATATTGATATATATACATGATATATATATATATATATATATATATATATATATATATACATGCGGGTTGATCCTCGCTAGCCAGTTTTCCGTTTTTCTCTGATGATTATGGAGGGTCAAAAGGCGTCAGAGGTTGCGGCTAGCAGTAGTTTTGCTATGTCGTTCGACGACTGGTAAAATACAAAAGGATTGGTATTCAATTCAGACGCGCAAACTTGATTTGAAAAATTGTTACCGCCACTCGCGCAATCAGTTTATTTTTCATTGTACTGCCTATATAAGTGTGGCGAAAGCTGCGTACAGTTAATGATCTTGACTGCATAGAAATTGTCAGCTGACACTTCATTTCAATTACAATTTTGCGAGACAATTGGAGGTTAGAGACATATTGAAATTTGCTTTCCATATATAAGCAATTAGAATTGATCCTCGCTAGCCAATTTGACGTTGTATAATGTTGATGATCATGGAAGGTCAAAACACGTAAGTGCGTGCAACTAGCGGTAGTTTTGCTATGTTAATCGACGACTGATTATATACAATGGGATTGGTGTTTTGTTCAAGCTCGCAATCTTTATTTATAGAATTGTTACCAACACCCGCACAATCAATTGTTGTTTAATTGTATTGTCGATATATGTGTGGCAAAATGTGCAAAAAATTAATGATCGTAACTTAATAGAAATTGTGCAACTGACAGTTCCAGTCATATACAATTTATGCGAGACTATTAGAGGTGAGAGCTGCATATCTGATTTTGATTTCCATATATGTTCAATTGGGATTGATCGTCGCTAGCCAGTTTGTCGTTGTACTCTGTTGATGATCATGAAAGGTTAAGACACGTAAAGCCGTCACCCGAGCAATCAATTAATTTATTCTTGTATAATCTTTATAAATGTGGTGAAATCTGTAAACAGTTAACGATCGGGACTGCATAAAAATTGTGCAGCCGACACTTTCTGTCAAGTAAGAATAATGTGAGGCTATTAGATGTGAGAGCCGCATATCGAATTTTGCTTTCCATATGTACGCTAATCGGATTGATCCTCACTAGCTAGTTTACTGTTGTACACTTTTGATGATCATGGAAGGTCAAGAAGCATCTCTGCGTGTCACAGGTGGTAGTTTTGCTATGTGGTTCAAAGACTGGTTAAATAAAGCGAGTTTGATGTTTACTTCAAGCTCGAAAACTTTATTTAAAGAATTGTTACCACCACCGGCGCAATCAATTAATGTTTAGGTGTATGCTCTATATATGTGTGGCGAAAGCTGCAAACAGTTAAACTTCGCCATTGCATAGAAATTGTGCAGCCGATGTTTCCATTTAAGTACAATGTATGCTAGACTATTATAGATGAGAGCAGCATATCGAATTTTGCTTTCCATATATATGCAGTTCGAATTGATCCTCGCTAGTCTGTATGCCGTTGTACTCTGATGATGATCACGGAAGCTCGAAACGTGTTAGTGCGTGTGACTGGCGATAGTTTTGCTATGGTTTTCGACGATTGGTTAAATACAATAGGACTGCGGTTTACTTTAAGCTCGCAAAATTTATTTAAAGACAAAATGTACGACAGTTTGATAATGTATCGATTGATGAAGCATAGTGCTAGATTAGGAAAATTTAAAGATCGCAACCTTGATTAAAGTTATTGTATTAATTTTCTTAACAAATGCAACACCGGTTAAATAATGTGAATTTTGAAGGCTTTGATAACAGACAAATTCAGTTTATATCGTGCATGCAATAATGCATGTTCCGAGCAACGAAATTGAACTGGACGAGAAGGATTAGATTTTCTACAATTTTATTCCCTCTCGGAAACTTATTTATTAGTTAGTATTTTATTACAAAATTATATAAATTCAATAATTTACAGAAACTTCAGTAGAAAATGAGAAAGGAATCTCTTGTGCTTCAGAGATAATTTTTTTAAACTTTGAATCTGGGACAGGCACTATGAGTAACATATTTAAAATGATTGGAGCACATTTTATCGTTACAGCTACTATGATATTGCGCCTAATATATGCTCATATATATCTCACATATCGTTAGTTTTAAATAGTAATTGAATTAACATTCGGGAAATTATAGTACGGTTTAACGTTGAACTACATATTTGGCTCGCCTTAAGAAAGCGCAGAGGTCTACGCGTTCTCAATATAGGTAAGTGATATTTAGAATATGAAAAGTTATTTTTGAGGTCTGATTTTCTCAAAATGTAGAATTTCAACCATGAGTAATATAATTTTGCTGAATTTTAAGAAGGTTGGGTCAGATGTGTTTATTCGAAAAGATAGGTTTTGCAGTATATACATTGAGTGCTCTGTAGATTATATAAAATATATTTCAATGATAGCGCTTGAAATATTTGGCTGACTGAATAAATTATTGTATTGTCTTACGCACAATTGATAATTTTACCATATTTAATTGCGTTTTTTATTAAACATAATATTAAGTTAAAGAAAGGGGTGTCCCAGTTTTGACCCCGTTAATCTGTAAATTTGACATTTAGTGGAAAAGATAGCACTTTGTCCATTGAGACAACGCATTGTCTGTATGACCAGAATTAAAGGATGAATCACAATGTTTTCTTCAGTGGTTTGGACTAGCAAGTTCTTAGACGACAGCTCGTACGGATGTTTATTCAAAAGGCTTAGAGATATATAAATATATAACAGTAGCCTAGTGACTTAAGATAGAAGACCGTGTATTTCATCTAGCAGCGTGATCAGATTTGTCGTACTTTTGTCGCAGCTTTCGGGTGAAACCACATTGTGCGGACTTTCTGTCTGAAACGATAGTTTAATCAGTTAGAATTTGATATTATCCAGGATTTAGTAAATGCAGAAATGATTTTTATTTGTCTTAAATCGCTAAACTCACTGTGGTAACTATTTAAAATTTATCTTGGTGCATTTCAACCAGGATAGTTTGAGACATTAGCGCGTTGTATTTAATGGACAATAAGTTTTATACGTTTATTGATTTAAATAAAACGTCGGCATACAGTCTTATTGGATTCACTTAATTGTTAAATTTATTGAATACCGTGGCTTTCACTATTATATCTCCTGTGATATTTTCGAGATTCAGAGAATCCAGATGGTTGTGCTGCAGTAAAATTTGTGAAAGGAGTTTACGTTTCGGCTAAAATCCTGCAAAATATGAGTTTTAAAAATTGGCAAACTCGTAGTAAGAAATCTGCATGAATATACTATACAAATAAATATCCTTCCTAGTATTATAGATTTCCTTTGTGGTTGGAAGAAGTATTCCTAGAATGTTCAGTATCTTGTAAATTGTTCTTCTCTATTTTAGTGCGCTATCCTACTTTCTCTTCTCTACATTTATAGTCAATTTGTATTAGTTTCCTCATAAGGACAGTTGGAAGTTCGTTAATTTTAGTAATAGAGTATTTATTAATCTTAATAGTGGTAGTGTATAATAACCGATGTGAGATTTAATGGATGTTATAGATTCTTCATACACCTAATCTACGCGTTATTTTTTGGTAGTTTTGTATTTTTCTTATTAGTTTAAATACTAATCATTTTAAACTACTATAAAAAGGCATATACTAAACAAATCAGCCAAGACTAACACCGAGACTTGCAACAGGGCTAACAGGACTTAACGACAAACGTCTAAGCTCCGTTGATTAGCTTCGGCATTCTTTTTTCCGTAGAATGCGTTACTGTTTATTTGCGGTGCCCTGCCTATGTTTTTGCATTCCTGATTTTCCATTGTGAAACGCTCAAGAAGTTACGTGTTTTAAGTTCAAAGGTTGCACGACATCAGAAGTGGTATATTACTATAATTTCAATTCCTTTGTAACGGGTCAACGTATATCACTGATATATCGCAAATTATTTGCATTTATATACGCAATTAATTTGACTAACATTGGACCAATGAAAGCGCGCAATCCATAACATAATCGTGTGATACCTGCATCTACATATAGGCGTAAGAATTTTCCAACACAACACACTTTGATCTGCTTCCTACTTACAATTGCCGTCGCCTTTCCGTTGCGTTGACTATCTACGGTTCCTCTATTCTTTTCGTCCTTAGTAACACTGTTTCTATAATTGAGCTAGCTCCCAGTCACGCCAATGTTTTTGTGGCTGCGCATTCAGGCTGACATCATTTACTCGTTTTTTTAAATCGGATTTCTACGTGTACTAGTCTTATTTGTGTCTCCGCAGATCATCAGCAGTATATTTAGAAATTGAATCGGTTAACTGGCATAGTTATGACGTTAAGAATTACTTTAAAGAATTGGATCACCAACAAATTATTAACTAAAGAATCAACTTTTGTAGCAAAGACAAATATGTACTTTTGAGAATGCACACGTGCTATGTTCCAGAATTAACTGCAATCGTTTCAGATTATTAAGTGAAATGTTTCATTATGTACGGTTTTACTTTATGACCACTAATGAATTTGTTTCTTCAGTTTCAACTTTATTATCTGATCTATTTTACATATACATGTTTACGGATATTATACCGAAGCGAATCGATAGAAAATTATGTAAATTAAGAATTAAACGAGATAATATCCTGAAATGTAAACTTATAAATAGTATTAAAATGAGGTTAAATTTGATTGATAATGAAATTGATTCATCGATGCAGATATTCCGTCAAAAATCAGAAAGAATCATATTGAGCACATGGAAGAGCAATCCTAAACTAAGATACAAACTCCTTTATGATTACATTAAATATAAGGAGCAATTAAAGCTCATATTACCTGTGGATAAAACTGAGTATGAATTTCTCCGTGAATTGGAGGAACTATTTATTAATTTGACATGAAATCCAGAGAATGAAAGCAATATTATAGATCTAACTGCTCTCTCGGGTCACCAGGAAGTAGGTCTTCTTATTGACAATGATGCATTGAAAAAACTAATGTTAAAAGTTAAATTTACAAAACAAAAAGATCACTTCGGTATATCGATTTATAACCTGCTTCAATTATCTTTAACTTTTATGAATGCGCTCTGCCTTTTTATAAACAGAATTTTAAATGATAGAAAAATACCAACCGATTTTCTAATGATCGAAGCTAAACCGTTACCTAAGGTAAGCAAGCTAGCGTGCGCCAATGATTATGGGCTAATTTCTATTATCCCTTCATTTTTTAAGATAATAGAACGACTGATACAATCCCAATGTCTATCAGACGCGGAATCAAAGATGTCCTACAGCAATACACTGAGCAATCATGTTCGCAGCCATGACAGAGCCTGCAACGCACCGTCAAGCAGCATCTGACACCAAATCGGGAAGACAGGCTTACAGAATTGGTGAGCCAGATGTCCCTAGGTAGTCGCACGCCTTCCAAGATATATAGGAAGATGGAGCATAAAGCCTCTGAATTCAACCTGCCCAAGGAAATCTTGATGCGACTATTCATTCAAAAGCTTCCTCCGGCACTCCAAGAGATGGCCATCTTTTTGCGCGAATCCGTCGAAGTGCAATATGACGTACTGCCGGCACGTCTAGACAAGTGGTGGAAGAAACACCACTGCAGCTCACTTGCATCAGAGCCAGATTGCATCACCTCACGACTTTCCGAGCCTCAATCCACATTAACATCAGCTTGAACTAATGTCACTAATGAGTGCCTCATCAGCCAGATCGAGAGCCTCACCGTCAGGCAAGATTCGGCCTCAGTCGATGCCGTTCACTATAGATGCTACCAGAGCAGGCGTGTCCAGCGTCGACCACCGTCCCGAAAAAGCACCAGGAGGTCGATGTCCAGAGGCCGGTCCACAGTTTCACAGCTACCGGCAGAGTGGTGTCCGAATCACCGCAGCTATAGCCACTCCACGCGCTATTGCCTCAGAAATGGCTGCACATTCCCGCGCACAGAGGTGACGTTCATATGGGCGCGGTCACCTTTCACAACTCAGGATGATCCGCCCATGGAGGGTTCGGAAAACTGCTGTGGTCAGCCTCCTCTGCAGCAGTAGAGGCTGATCACTCCAAGATTGTTTACCGCCCCACGTCTGATGGCTCGAAGCACGTTGCGTTCGCGGTAGAGCGCAATCAAATGATTGTCTTTACAGCGACGGCTCCAGTCAAGTCATGCTTCAAACGCCAAAATGCCAGCAACCAGTCCCATCGTCAGTTGCCACTATCAACATCCTTCCTCATCCGTGACGCAAACTCTGGCGAATTATTTCTCATAGACATTGGATTAGATGTAAACTTACTACGCCACAATTATTTCGAGACCACCCAGTCAGTCAACACCAGCAGTCTTACCTTCGCCAATAGCTCCAACATAGCGACGTTTCGGGTACAAGTACACACAATCTCGTTCTCCGACTCATAAAAATGTTTCAATTATCCTTTCATCATTGCCAACACGACCATAAACATCATTGGACGTGACTTCCTCGAACACTTCGATCTTCCTATACGTCCAAAAACACGAGAGATACGCACTGCCGACAATCAGTTGCTATCATCAGCGCTACAACACATGACTCGAGCCAAAGCAGTCTCATCTATACAGCTAATTCCTCCAGTTCCTCATGTGCCACAACCGGACGATGTTCTAAAGCGACATGAAGAGATTTTCAAACCTATCTCCTTTATGCCCAATCTCAAAATGAATCGTGCCATCACAGCTCATCGTATCATCTTATCGAAGCCACTTCCTCATCCTCCCAGAGCACGTCCATTGGCACCATACAAACATAAGGCCGCCGAGCAAGAATTCGCCATGCTACGTCAACAAGGCATCTGTATATGATACAGCTCACCATTTGCGTCGTCTATAGTAGTAGTAGTACCAAAGAGTGAACTAGGAACTTTCAGGGTGTGCAGGGATTATCCTATTCTCAATTCTTGCACACACTCTGATTCGTACATCCAACCAAATCCAGCTGACCTACTCAGATCTGCTATCGGTCATGTTGTGTACTCAAAAATCGACCTAGTGAAAGCCTACTATCAAGTACCGATGGACAACGGCTCCGTATCCTATACTGCACATTCAGATTCACCGGAGTTGGCACTCACGAATATCATTTTTATGCCTTTCGATCTTAAGAAAGCATCTCAAACATTTCAACGCGTTATGGACAAATACTAGATGGCCTATCATTCGTAATTTCCTACCTAGACGACATTATGTTATTCTCCAACACAATGTCCGAACATATGCCGCATATTGACATTCTACCCACACGTCTAGCAGACTATAGCCTACGGCTTCATGGCAACAAATGTGTCTTTGCACAAAAATTAATTGAACTCCTTTGTCATTTAATTTCCGAGAAAGGCATGACAACTATACCTGCTAAGGTTCGTGTCATTCAAGATCTACAGCCTCCAACCATCGTTTGAACGTTACGATGATTCTTGGACAAGATGAACTACTACTCTCGATTCGTACCTTACCTTGCCAAGATTATGGCACCTCTTCACAAATATCTCGTGACAGCAAGCCGTTTTGTCAAGAAATCACAACTGATTCAGCTCAACGTGGACGACATGCAGGCTTCCGAGGATGCCATAGGGGCCTTATGCAAAGCGCCATGCTACATTCTCCTGATTGGTCTCAACCATTTGAATTTATTACTGACGCATCCGACTTTGCCATAGGCGCAATACTTCAACAGACCATCAATGGCATACACCGACCTATCGCGTTCTACTCGCAAAAACTACAACCTCGCGAGACGCGATATGATACATTAGGGAAAGAGTTACTCGCAATCTACCGGTCGAGCTTACACTTCCACACCTATCTGGATGGCCGAAAATTCAAGATCTACACAGATCATCTTCCTCTACTCCCGATGCTCAGAGGAAAGAAAGAGTATTTCTATTCACAACGTGTCAACTCACAACTTACACGAACACACGAGTATGAATATGAAGTCACTCATGTCAAAGGGTCAGAAAAGGTTGTCGCAGACTCCCTAAGCCGTCCTGCAGAACTCTGTGCCTCTATCCTGTGTCCTTCACCTATAAGCACTCAGGAATTGCAAGTAGCTCAGCAAGATGATCCATCTCTTTGGACATTTGATGTCAATCGCCTGAAAACATTTGATTATGATGGAACTCTGCTGCAGTGTAAAATTACTGGCGTGGGCTCTCGGCAGTTTATACCTGAAAAACTCCGTCACAAGATTTTCAAGTCTACCATTCAATGAGCCAGCCATCTGGCGAAGCCACAGTGGAAATTCTATCCAGAACGTATTTTTGGCATGGCATGCGGCGAGATGTCAATAAGTTGTCAAAACAAGGTCTAGAATGTCAAAAATGCAAAGTGACGAGAAGCACCAAAACGGTGCCACAAGTCATTTAAGTGCCCAAAGTCCGGTTCACGCACGTACACGTTGATCTGGTAACCTTACCTGCCGTGAACAATATGCGATATATACTGTCAATACGGGATCGCACCACTCGATGGTATGAGGCCATACCACTGCCAGACATGAAGCAAGAAACTGTCAGTTATGCTCTAGAGCTCAATTGGTTCGCTCGGTTCGGTGCTCCAGCTGAAGTAACAACCGATCGTGGCGCACAATTTCTCGGAGAGGAGTTCACAGCCCTACTGCAGTACTACGGTGTCAAACACTCCGTGACCGCGGCTCGCAACCCGAGAGCAAATGGTTTTGTTGAAAGGCCACACCGAGAACTGAAAGCGGCGCTCAAGGCTAGCCCAGAAGAAAATTGGCTTGCGGCTCTATCAAAAGTACACCTATCAATGCGTACAAGACCTCGTGAGCCGATCAAACGTAGCTCCGCTGAAATGGTATTTGGCGAATGTCTACGGCTGCCTGGCGAACTAGTCCGATCACGCTCTGAAACTGCATTAACGATGAACGATCCGAATTTCTGTTTCCACTTCGCAGTTTTCTACAATATAACGCTCAGAATCGGCCGATCTGTCCTACACGTCAGCAACATGGTCCATTTTATAAAAGCAAAGATTTTGATAGCTGCAAATGGTTCTTCGTCAAAGACGATATGGATAACAGGATTCTAGCCAAACCCAAAAACACGGTCCTTATCGTGTGTTAGATCGACGTCAGAATTACATAATTTTGGAGATTAATGGCAAAGCTGAAGCTGTCTCCAAACACAGATTATCCCCGGCCGACGTTGATCCAAATGACCCGCTGCTCCACGATGTTGACCTATCAGGCGACGAAGAAACGATTATTCAACCCCCAGACAGTTTTGCTTACCACGGGCTGACGCCTGACATGTCACCAGCAATAGAGCCAACTGACACCGTCACGCTGTCGCGAGATATTAAGTAACCAGAGTCAATGTCGACAGAGACAAAATCAGTGTATACTCGTTACGGGAGAGCCATAAAACCTCCGGTAAGGTAATTGCCCTTCATTGTGTACTAATTTTCATTATCGGGGAGGGGGTGTATGTAACACGCAGCTCCGCGTTACAACCCGAAGAATTTCAATTTTGACAAATATTGTTCTCTTTGAGGTCAAATAGTCTAATTCTGCTTTTAAGCAATATTTCTCGTAACAGTGATTTTAGCAATAACCTCTGTTAGTTTCAAGCAGCTTTAATTGAGACTTCTTGAACTGCAAATTTTAATTGTAATCAATAGGGTTGTAACGACACAAATTAATTGCCGACATATTGCGTAAATTAAATTCAATTTTATTTACGTTGCACCAATGAGAAAAAGCGAAACTTGTCGTTAACCAATAGTGTGCAAGTAGACATGGCATGGCTATTTAAGCACGGAAAATTTACCGTACAGTTCAGTTGTCGCGTTTCCCTTCTGCTTTGCGTTTCGTGTGCGTGCTGTCGGCTGTCATTACCTACGCTGGTTATTGCATTCGTTTCACCAACAATTGGCAACATCCGTGACTCATCTTGTTGCGGTACAACCAGCGAGACGAGCCAATTAATGCAGAACTTCAACGAAGTTTCCACATCGAGATTAAAACGCAACAACAGAAGGAACCACAGCCAGAGTCAACCCAAGGCTCTAGGACATCTTCACACTGAAGGAACATTCTCGGCATTTGCCGGAGAACGCACAACCGGCCCTGTTACGGGCCCCCTATCATAACAATAACTCTATATCCATAGCACCTTAACCGAGTTTGTAACGTCGTACGGCATTTAGTTGTAGCTGGGGCGTTTATAGGGTTTTGTTTAATTTTAATACATACCCGCGCTTAATACGCTGAAAACATGCAGTGGATTTACGTGACTTAACGCTCTGTAACGACACAAATTAATGGCCGACATATTGCGTAAATTAAATTCAATTTTATTTACGTTGCACCAATTAGAAAAAAGCGAAACTTGCCGTTTAAACCAATAGTGTGCAAGTAGGCATGGCATGCTATTTAAGCACGGCAATTTACCATGCAAGTCAGTTGTGGAATTTGCATTCTACCTGCTTCACGCGTGTGCGTTCTGTCGGCTGTCAATACCTACGCTGGTGATTTGATAGTTTCACCAACAACTAACTACATCCGTGACTCATCTTGTTGCGGTATACCAGGAGAGACGAGCCAATTAAGTGCAGAACCGCAGGACGTTATCCACATCGTGATTACAGCTCAACCACGGGAGCGACAACTCAACCAGAGTCCACCCAAGGCTCTAGGACATCTTCACACTCTGAAGACTTCAAGAGAACGCATTACCAGGCCCTCTTAAGGGCCCCTATCAGTAACTAATCTCTATTCAGAGCACCTTAACCGAGTTTGTAACGTCGTACGGCATTTACTTGAAGCCGGGGTGTTTACAAAATTGGCGACCGCGCCAGGATATTGATTATTGTTCTGATTTTTTTGGTATAAATAAAATTGACTTTTTTCATCTATTTGGGATAAATAGATTGACATTTGTGTTTTCTCAAAGCCAGGATTTATATTTTTGTGAACTAATAATTCCTAAATTACCACTACCAGTGCAATTAAGACTTTATGAATTTATATTTTGCGTATTTCTTAATCATTTAACCGAAACCCAACAATTTAGTGGATTTATGAGATTTAACACTCAAAACCTAACATACAGTAGATTATTGTAACAACGCAAAACTTGGATTTATATTTTGTGTTTATTGTGACTATTTTTATACGATTTCTATCTTTTCTTTGCAACATTTTTCAAATAAAACAATGACTTTGTGCGTGAGCTTTCTTTCATCATACTTCGGGAAAGGGGCAGGAATTAATCACGAACGCTGATCATAATAACTGCTACCAGATATTAGGTAGGACGGCAATATCGCACTAAATAGATAACCAGCCCGCAGAACCTCTTACAATATCTACAAAACCTCCTACAATAGAACAGAATTCAATTATGTTTACTTTCATGATGTTGTGATTAATGATGTTTTTGAGATAAAATTTCAGCAAGAAATTAAGGATTTAGGAATAACTATTCAATGTACAGCTTTTGCTGAGAAACATATTGAAAGAATAGTTAACTACACTAAGAACAGATGGGTGCTAAAAAATAGAAATATCTTATCAAACGATATAAATTTATGAAATTGGAATATGCCGCCGCTACTTGGAATCCAATGGAAAAGGGTTTGTAAAATAAGCTAAATGCTGTACGAAGAAAAGTTGTGAAACATATTAGCCCTGTGTTCTGCACCATATACGCCAGAAAATTAGAGTTTTTGTCACCGAAAACTTTATGGCTTTGGAGGATATGCTATTGCATAAAATTATTCCACTTGAATCGGTGGACTTGTGCCTATATAAATCCAACAAGACAGATTCATGAAGTTGGAACTAGATCTGGGCATTTGGCGATGTCTCTTCCTTTTGTGGTAAATCTTGCGGGCAGGCTATATTCTTTTTCAAAAATCTTTAAAATTTAAAATCAGTTGCCAAAGGGGCTTAGAGAAACGCCTCCATCTAGGATATCTTTTAGATTTTCATGTACTAAACTAGAAAAAATATAGAATCCTATTGATAATTTTAATTTTGATTATGATAAGACATTCTCGTTGTTGAATAAAAGACAAGGATAACTTTGATCAGAAACATAACTTTTCGAAATTATTATTTCTACTATCTGTTATAATATATTGGAAATGTTAGACATTATATCATCATATTAGTCAACATTAAAAAAATACAATTGCTAGTCATTGTTCTCACTTATGCTTAATATTACACTCGAATTATACCTTATTTTTTCCAATAATCATGTCTGTGAACTTCGATGACAAATCTATAATTATTTATATCATCAATTATTTTATAAATGCAGGCTATGGTGCAGGGTTACTTCGTATTAACAATTACAGGATCGAATCTTGATGCCTTCATTAGCGTCGACAGAACCGACACGTCGGAGCTGTTCATGCTAATTAGTACCCTGCCTGCTGTCCTGGTGTTTCAGTGCCAAGAAAAGATGGGCACTAATAAATCGAAATATCTTATCAAATGATATAAAACTTCAAATGTATATAATATGGATTAGACCGGTACTAGAATATGCTGTCGCTACTTGGAATCCATTAAAAAAGGGTTTGTCTAATAATATAGAAGCTGTACAAAGAAAGGTTGTGAAACATATTAGTCCTATTTCTTGCACTATATACACCTCTAGATTACAGTTTGTGTCATTGCAATCACTGTGGTTTCGGAGGATGTGTTATTGTATAAAAGTTTTCCATTTGAACCAGTGGACTGGTGCCTATATGACTCCGATAAGAAAGAGTCATGAAGTTGGAACTAGATCTGGACATTTGGCAATATCTCCTCCTTTGGTGGGGAATGTAGCGAGCAAGTTATTCTCTTTCTCGAAAATCTACAAAATTTATAACCAATTGCCGAAGGGGCTTAGAGAAATTCCTCCATCTAAGATGTCTTTTAAAACTTTATCTACTGAACTTGAAAAAGTCTGCAATTCTGCTGATATTTGTTATTCTTTTGATTATGATAATACTTTCTCATGGTTGAATAAAAGACAAGGATAATTGTTATCGAAAACAGATTTTCTAGAGATTTTTATTTCCAAGTTTTGTATTGTTATAATTGAAATGTTATGCACTATTTCTTCTAATTAGTTATCATTACATACAATCAATTGCTAGTCATGGTTCTCAATTTTTGCATAATGTTACACTCGAATTATACATTAATTGTTCCTAATTTGATAATGTATATATTATTCTTTTCAGTCGAACTTTCTGATATTGATATATTGTATTGTACAACTAGTGAGATATACCTATCTACATGATATTAATTGCACATTTATTGTGATGTGATAATTTTTTTTTATATATTGTACAATTTCCAATTTTATTATTTGATGGAATATGTGTGGTTTGAATCCAAATAAAGATATTCTATTCTAAAAAAAAATGCGATTAATTAAAAAGAACCGTTTTTGGCTTTATCATATTAATTGTATAAAAATTAATATAGCGTACGCAGTGATATTATTGTTGGATGCTCAGATGTTGATAAATCATACATAAAAATTATTAATATTTACTTATCTATATGAGGTTTAATGGACATATTTATGAGATGTAATATCTTTTATATATTGTTCATCTTCTAATATTATTATCTATTTGATGGAACATGTGTGGTTTAAATCCAAATAAAGATATTCTATTCAATTCTAATAAAAGCCACATCAAAGATTTTAACCAGTAAATGACAAATACTTTTTAAACTTATCTACTGGTTTACGTTCACCTACCCAGAAGATCGCTAACCCATGAACTAGGCACAGGTAGCCAGTGTCTAAAAGGACTTTTTGACATCTGTCTCTGCTCTGGTCCTCCAATTTTTCACTGCATTAGACAGTGAATGTCTTTCTGGCTCTCCTAACGGTCACCGAGAGTACTGCTTACCCTGTTGATCCGTTCGTAACATTACATAGAACTCTAACTTAAGCGTTAAAATTGAAGACACCGACAGAAAAGCAATGAAGTTAGATATTATTTGTATCTGAGAGCTCTCCTTGGTTTATCCTTCTAGTCATATTTAAACTAGGTTGTTACTAGATTGTAAAAACCTATTACACAAAAGCAGTGAAGTTGTCGTTATTTTTCTTTATTGACTTGATTTTTGTATAAGACAGAATTATTATTATTTTGCTTTCATGGGCTATGTGGAAAATTTTGTAGACGGGGGTTATTCTTTGGTTGTTATAACAAAATTGAGGATTAATAGTGAAGCGTAAATTGGTACGAATTAGATTTCTCTTGTGCTTCTGAACTACAGTTACATCTAATCTCCATCAGAATTTCTAGTACGCAAATTGTCAACGCAATATCGTCAGCTTTTTATGATTGTGCAAAATCTGACCTTAACTAGCCTGTTTAATCAGTGACCACAGTTTTTATTTTTGAAAAGTAACCGTAAAGAATATAGTCGATGAAATATGTAAAAGCGTTCAGTCGATCAATCCGTGATAACATTCTGGATTTTTTGCAAGGCACAGCTAATGTGTAGAAACTAAGTTAACAGTGGCAATTTCAGCGCGAAATTCCGCCAGTTCAATTTGTGGTAGCTGTCATTTAAAGCAGTTCAAAGGTCAAGCTGACAAATTAATTTACTAACAGAAATTGAGTTCCAAATTTCGTCAGCTCAATCTGCCAATGAAATTTTATGTAAGCGCTCTGTTACTAGCAATTTAAACCAACAGGCTATGTTTGTTGTATAGTTAAAACTTTAGTCGATTTTATTGTGCTTAATTTTACGTACTTTAAGCTATATCTGATCAGGAATTTCCGAAAACCTAAGTTAGCACTGTGTCCATGTGACGTCTCTCATTTTGTGACTTTAGACAATTATTTCGAGAGAGATCTCTCTCAGGTACAACTGAAATTATTAAAAGGTAATTCATAGGTGTGGCAAAAATTAATTATACTGCGGATTAATATCTTCGTCCAAATTGGATATATCCATATCAACAAATATCGAGATCTGATCGATCCTTTGGTTTACATTCTCAAAAAATGGTGCTATAGTCATCAAAAGTATTATTATACATGCAAAAAATGCCTGTACCGTTCGGAGATATTACCAAACGAGTACTAGTTTCGATTTATGACCTACGACAAACCACAACAAAGAAACAATTTATACGCATCACAAGCAAATGTGAAAATCAACTTTTAAACGCTTACTGCTGCAGTTTATGTTGATTCTTTTCGTTCGAGTAGAATTAACCTCGAAATCAGTGTAGCCAATAATGTCATACTAATTGACCAGCCTAACTCAATATATGACTGGGATAAACAACTCAAGGAAACTCTGCAACTTCTAGGCTTTTAGACCTTAGCAGAATTTGTCGTAGATACAGGTGCAATCGTTTCAATTCTCAAGCCTGACTGTTATGTCGAGCATCTTTGAAATGTCCTATTACACTTAATAGATCACAGACTCAAAACAATTGTAACAAAGCTCTAATTGCGATTAAATACTTTGATTTCCTAGAGCATCGCATTACACATCAATGCATTCAGATTTTGCCTTCTAAAGCTAATTCGATTAAGAAATTTGCGTCACTAAAAACTGAACTAATTACAGAAAATATTACGAGATTTCAATTGTATTAGCAATGAATCAAAAAGTACTAAGTAGAAAATCAACTATTTCCTGGTTGACTGATGAAGAATACTTGCTCTGTGAAGCCATATTTTTTTAGAAAATGCTACAATGTTAGCCAATCTAGATTTCGAAAGACATATTTTACACACCGATAAGTTTTTTATTCGCGTACTATAAAACCAGTAAAAAGAAAAAACGACAAGTTGAAAATTTTTTACTATCCACGACGCGATACGCCACTTCATTTTCATCTTAGGCAGCAACAGATTTGTTGCTTTTACAAATCATGATACATTAGTTATCCTACTTCAAAATGTAACTTCAACAGATGTAAAGTAAATTGCCAGTGTAAAATAGCAGCTTCCTTGCCTTAGTGTGTGGTATTTAGGTATTTTCCTCGTAGTAGGTGAATAAAAATCTTGTAAACGCCCCGGCTTCAAGTAAATACCGTACGACGTTACAAACTCGGTTAAGGTGCTCTGAATAGAGATTAATTACTGATAGGGGGCCCTTAACAGGGCCTTGGCGGCGTTCTCGTAAGTTATATATATGTAAGTTGATGTTCTGTTCCTTGGGTGGACTCTGGTT
The DNA here is from genome assembly GCA_029291075.1 of Eudiplozoon nipponicum. NCBI lineage: Eukaryota > Metazoa > Platyhelminthes > Monogenea > Mazocraeidea > Diplozoidae > Eudiplozoon > Eudiplozoon nipponicum. Next base: position 2,231 of record JAQBSW010005097.1, on the reverse strand, counting down.
GTAGTTCCTGCTGTTGTTATCACGATGTGGACAACTTCGTTGAAGTTCTGCATTAATTGGCTCGTCTTGCTGTTTGAAGAGCAACACGGTGAGTCACGGATGTTGCTAATTGTTGGTGAAACAAATCAATATCCAGCGTAGGTATTGACAGCCGACAGCACGCACATGTGTAACACCAGGCAGAACGCAGATACGACGACAACTGACTTGCATGGTAAATTACCGTGCATAAATAGCATGCAATATGTCTACTTGCACACTATTGGTTAAATGTGGTTAAACGGCAATTATGCTTTTTCCTCATTGGTGCAACGTAAATAAATTTGAATTTAATTTACGCAATATGTCGGCCATTAATTTGTGTCGTTACACTCTATTGCATATGCGCCTACGTGGCCAGAAGTCTCGCTACAACCGCCTCTACCTACGTCATTTAATGGTCAACTCTAAGATTCCCAATGAACCCATCTTGACTCTATCCCTCATAAAAACAGAACACCATGGCGACACTCGTGTTCAAAGATCAGCAGCTTGCTTTCCTATCAAGTTCGTATACAGATTCTGGGAGTGTTTACGCATTGTCTATTTCACGGGTACGCAGCCTCACAAGCCAATTTTCCCAACAAGCCTTCGGGAGAACGGGGTTTGACTCTATTCATTCCATTTCTCACTGAGGTAGTAATTCGACTTATAACAGATCGATTTTGGGGTTATGAACTTAGGAAGAACACCAAGCATTAGGTCTTCGAGTGTGCCACATACATAAATAAACCTTATCCGGTACACTCTTGCTAAGTTGGCACATTTTCCAACATCGACATATTTTTTATTACTGGGCTTCAGGAGTTTAACTACCTTCTGACCATGATCGATGGATTTTCTCGAAGGTCAGCAATATCAACGCTGTGCACTATTTCTGGAGACGTAGTCACTAATGGTTCTACCTCTATATGGATACCCATTAATTGTGTTCCTAACGAGTTTAATACTGATAGAGGTACATGCTTCTCATCCAATCGTTTCAGAATACCATTGCGGTTCATAAAATGTAATTTACACAACATAACCGCATACCATTCACTGTTTAATGATATGGAAATGAAATAGCACTTGGTACTTAAAATCACTTTAGTACTTTCATGCACTAATAGCAACAATTTAGATGTAACTTTTGTACTCCTAGCAATGCGTTCTCGTATACGAGAATATTTTCGAAAGTGTGCGTCACAGCACTTGTATGGAATGGTGCTACGCCTGCTGAGTCAGCTCCCATGTTTACTAAACGCACAGAATGACCAAGAAATTGAATCTTCTTGCCTTCAACTCCACTTCAGTTATATATCAGCCCAGCAGCCGAGACAGGATTTGAGCCTAGTCTTCCTCCATCCTCAGTATCACTGCAACAAGAAAGTACATGTTAGTAACGACACTGCTGCGACATCACCTAAACCAAAGTATCGCAAACTTTATTAGATTTTGCTTAGACAACCTAGGTATTTCATTATCATTCAAGTTGCGACACCTACTAGGGTAAAAATAGACAGGTTAATAATAAATGAATCGAGGACGTCTGTATAAATGCACGAAAATAAAATTTTTGGCGTGTTTGACTTCCAGTAGAGTTAGTGGAACAGAGTTAGTAAAACCGCAAGTAAGACAGCTGGCGTAGATAGTCAGCTTAGCAGAAAAAAGATAGCAATTAGACCTAGCGAGCAGGTTATAGAGCATTGCGTTGGAAAGTCATTGCGCTTATATGTAGAAGCAGATCGCACGTGATTGGATTATGGATTGCATGCTTTTATTGGTCTTGTGTCAGCTAAGTAAATTACGTATTTTATTGTGAATTAATTGTAAAAATATCAGAAATATAATTTGACCCGTTACCTCTGTAAACGCCCGGGCTTCAAGTAAATGCCGTACGACGTTACAAACTCGGTTAAGGTGCTCTGAATAGAGATTAGTTACTGATATGGGGGCCCTTAAGAGGGCCTGGTAATGCGTTCTCTTGAAGTCTTCAGAGTTGAAGTTGTCCTAGAGCCTTGGGTGGACTCTGGTTGAGTTGTCGCTCCCGTGGTTGAGCTGTAATCGCGTTGTGGATAGTGTCCTGCAGGTCCTGCACTCAATTGGCTTGTCTCTCCGGTATCCCGCAACAAGATGAGTCACGGATGTAGTTAGTTGTTGGTGAAACTATCAAATCACCAGCGTAGGTATTGACAGCCGACAGAGCGCAC
>JAQBSW010005096.1:15000-61127 GCA_029291075.1 Eudiplozoon nipponicum | reverse complement strand
CATAGACATTGTATTGTACTATTATTATGTGCTAGACACCAAATTTGTAAGTCGAAATATATGCTTATCTTTCTTCATTATTTTTTAAATTTACTCGGTGCTATACAACTATTAGTTTTCGTGCAATCTTAACTTTGAATCATTAGCTATTGCCTTATTCATTATGTGATTTAGCAATATTTCCACCGATGTTTTATTCAGAATACAATTTCTTGGCTTAATTTCAATAAATTTCTTAATAAAGCTCGTCATTTTGTTAAAAATGCATAACACAATGAGTCTACTATAATCACAGTTAATGACTAATAACAGGTTTGCGAGCTTCACCCAAATATATGGCGTTTAAAGGGCGTAATACCGGCTCCCACTGATGAGTCGCCAGTGAGCACGAAACGAATGTGCATGAGATTATACTTTCTGTTCATGCTGTCTTTCGCGAAATGTGATAACTGATATCGATCAAGACCAGAGTGTATGGATTTACTGGAGAAACCTGTGTTTAGAAAGTGTTGTAATTCACAATTTCGGTGAACTTAAGCATAAATTGATATCCATCAGGTTGGTACCATGTACCGACTCGGAAACGATATTGTTGGCATCACGTAGTACCTTTTCGCTACAAGAATCGTTGGTATCAGTTACTAACACAATAGCCTTAGTGTTAGTGGTATCCTTTGCAGACTCGGTATATATGACTATATAGTGTGAGTTAGCGTTGAAGTCGCATTGTCGTAGACTTTATATGATGTTAGCTTCACTATTGCGAGGTTTACACATTCGTCTAGGAGATTGTACCGTCCTATTATTCCACATTCTTCGACCAAATATATAGTGGGTAAAGGGCGTAATACCGGCTCCTACTGATGAGTCGCCAGAAAGCACGAAACGAATGTACATAAGGTTATACTTTCCGTTCATGCAGTCTTTGGTTTATCCTTCTGGTCACAACTGAACTAATCTGTTACTAGGTTCGCAATGCCTAATACATACTTGCATATATATTAGCTCTCGGCAACAAACAGTATTAAATTCGAGTACTATTTAATCTAACACATTGCACAACATTATAATATTACCACCTGCTTCGCGTTCTAATGCATTTCGATCTTGCATGATCATCATCAATGCATGACAAAAAAAACCAACGAGGATCAAAGTCTAGTGTATATATGGGGCATGCAATTTAAAATATGCAGTTCTTAACCTAAATAGACTTGCATAGATTGAACTTTACTGGAATTATCGACTTTATTATCTTTGTAAAATCACTTATATAACATTTTTGCATATTTGCCACAGGTATACAATTTATGCTAGTTGGAGTTATAAACGAGTTAATGTTTCCGCAAATGGGAGTCGTAAACTCCACTTGAAAAGAGGAACTGTTAAATATTGCCCGTTACTAAAAACATGGGTAACGTAATTCTTTGAGCATCTTTCTTGAACATTGTCTTGGTGGTTTGCTTTGTCGACAAAGTCTTCCGAAACCGGAAACTGAAATATCCACCATAAAAATGAATACAGTGAATACAAACACCTTGCTGGAAACGACAATGTTCGAGTATTAATCTATTCACTGTTGCGTAACGTGTTTCGATTTAAATTTTATTCAATTTTCCTGATCCAAATTTACATTTTTGTGAGGTACATTTTGCTCACACGGCATTTCGCATACTTTGTATTTTCAGAGTTTTAAACTCAATATTTTGCGGTGTGTAAGCATTCAGATTATCAATGCCGCGTTTTGCGTACGCGGGTAATAGCTGTACACGGGCAGTTACACAAAGATCCGATTTGTCACTATTTCCAATTTACAAAACAAAATTGGAAATAGTGACAAATCGGATCTTTGTGTAACTGCCCGTGTACAGCTACTACCCGCGTACGCAAAACGCGGCATTGATAATTTTCAGAGTTTTGTCTGTTGCATTACCTAGTAAGTTAACATTCATTCTTTAGTGCACAGTTTTTCAGCAAATTTCACTGCTCAAATATGCATGCATTTAAGACTAGCAATATGTTTACAAGATGCCAGGATTGGTAAAATTATTTTCATCTCTTTTTTTAAAACACTACCTTAGTTGATGTCTAGATGTCATTGCACACGCAAGACAACTAAACTCCACTCGCGCATTTATTATTCATGAGTGTTAACTAAAAAATATTTTAGCGACTCTATTTATTGAAAATGGTAGCAATTTCCCCTCTATGCTAAATGGCTCCTCAAACGAGAAGACATGGAAGTATAAAAATCTGAATGCTTTGTCTTGGGCAAATACTGTTGTGCATTTATATGTAAATGTATTCCACACATACATACACACACACACACACATATATATATATATATATATATATATATATATATATATAGCTATATAGAGATATCTGTATGCAATTCAAATTGCTCTCGAATCGTTACACGTTATATATGTATATATATATATATATATATATATATATATATATATATATATATATATGGATGCAGGAGCTATATATGTATATGCATATCTAATGTTAGTCGCTGCAGGTTTACATCATTGGGTCTAGGAGATTGTACCGTCCTATTATCCAACATTCTTCACCCAAATATTTAGTGGTTAAAGTGGCGTAATACCGGCTTCTACTGATAAGTCGCCAGTAAGTCCAAAATGAATGTGAATGAGATTATACTTTCCGTTCATTCCGTGTTTGGTTTATCCTTCTGGTCATAATTTTACTAATTTGTTACTAGGTGCGCAACAATTAATATACAAGTGCATACATATCAGTTCTCCGCAACAAACAGTATCTAACTGTTATATATTGAATTGAATGATGTCATGATTACCGCGAAATGTGATAACTGATATGTACCAAAATGGTACATCGTACTAACACTATATTTGCCGAATCGGTAAATGGTACCAACACGATGGATTTCAATGGATGCAAAAGTTCTCCAATGTATTGAGAATTAAATCTATTTCTGAACACCTTTTTCTCCAGCAAAACCAAACACTTAATTTCTATATTGTAGATATTTATTCTCGCGGCGACTAGTTGTATATGCATAATCATCTGAGTTAAATATATTATTACATTTAAAATTGAACAAAGTTTTGATGTAAAGGGTTGACTTTATGTAGACAACGAACTCTTCAATTATCTGGCCTTTGTTGTACCAAACGTGGTGTTTGCATTCACTATCGTCATTTTGACTCTAAATATTTCGGCTTCCAGTTTCAGAAGCGTTTTACAACGGAAAGCAAATAAAAAGTAATTCGACATTCGTGAAATCAAGTAGTAAATTTAGTTTAAACAGCTTCAATTATGCTTATTGCCAGATCTCTTAAGCCTAACTGCATGCGTACACTCATCGAAATGAAACTACAGTGACCTAATAACACCTTCTGAAGATTACCTAGATAAGCATCCGCCACACCTGTGTAAGTGTGTAGGCGTTTTTTTTAGGACTGAGAAGTAATTAGTTACATCTGAGCTGTGAATCGTTAGATGGTGCTAGATCGCTGTAATTTCACTTAGATAAGTTTATACGTGCGGTAACTGATTCCTTCTTAATCCAAAACCAAAAGAAAGCACGCACACACACACACACACACACACACACACACACACACAGAGAGATATATATATATATATATAAATATATATATATATATATTACACATGCTTACCTAGTGAAAAGACAGTTAGGCTTAAGGGATCTAGAGAGGTGTGTAAATGAAACATTTCAAGCAGAATTTACCAATTGAATTTATGATTGCATTTACACAATTTGCGTTCGCTGGTTGTTGCTTTGCACTATCCGTGTCGCAAAGATCCGATTGATCCCCATTTGAAAGTAAGCATCGATCTGGTCTTCGTTTTGGCTGGGTGCGGATTCGTCCCTTCCTTCCGAAGGCTTCAACATCGTTCATACTAACCACTGGAAATGAGATGCGACCAAATCGTCGAAACTGATAGTGCAAAGCGACAACCCTCGAAAGCAAATCGCAGAGATGTAACACGCCAAGCTTGCGCTGCGCAAGCATTCAATTCACACCTGACTTAATGATTGTCAAATTGCTTGTGGTAGGTGCTGTCCGCTAAAAAAGGGCTTTCAAACTCGGAAACCGAAATATTCGGAGTAAAATTGAAGACTGTGGATGAAAACACCTTGTTGGGTACAACAAGTCGTGCAACATGTTTCATCTAAAGCACACTCATCGATTGTAAGCAGACCACCCAGTTTAGGTTTGTTCGCTTTCCAACACAAACATGGGATTTCAATTTGAAACTGCCATAAAAGCCTCTTCAGAGGCGGTCAGCATTAGATAATACCGGGAGGGTATCATCAGAGCACAGTAAATAGCTGGTTATAGCTCGGGTTCTTTTCTCGCTAAAAGAAGAGCAGCATCAGTTTATTCGTGGTTAGCTGCCCGCGTACACGTACTGCATTGTCGAAATCGATGTGCAAGATGGGCGCAATGAACTCTTCTTGTCGACTGCCACATGCTTAATGCTTATTGCATAAAACGTTCTTATCTTTGCTACAATCATTGCTCGGATTAGTGGAGCAAAATCTGTAAAATATTGCTTAAAAGAATGAAATAAATACGTATCTGTATTTATTCAAATTACCTGATCTGTGTAGTGGCTAACAATGGCTGAATTCCAATTGTTTTGTTCTTTGAAGTTTTAAATAACAAACTAATGAAGCAAGTACGACATTTCCGCAAGCCATATCGTTTATACATCAGATTGTCTTCACCTAGACATTATCGTGTCAGACACAAACGCACGCACACACACACACACACACACACACACAAATATATGACATCAGCTATCTAGTGAAAGGCAGTCTGAAATTTAAATAAAATGACTAAAGGAAATCTCACACTTACTTTATTGAATTGGATTTTTGAACTTGTGAATATTGGAGAACGGTAGATGGCCTCCGCCAAAATATGCCGCAATATCTTCAAGGAACAAAACAGCCAGAAACCAGCCTTCTTGTTTGTATTCTCGCCGCCGTTTCCTTGTGCGGGACAATTGATAGCACTCGTAGGTTGGTAAATACTTGAATCCTTTACATTTCCAGTTGCACCGACTTTTGGCCTTGATTGACGTGTTCTCAATTGTCCCTTGATTTTGAAGCCCTCCGTCAGCTGCTTGTCTGATATCCAACCTGTCTTAGTAACAACACAATTCAGGTAATCCGTGAAGTAAGCTGTTCATGCTTTATCAGAATTTGTATGGCTATTACTCCAATCAAACGGGGTGTATGTCAGAATTACGTTAAAATAATTTTCACTTTAAAAAATACGCAGCTTGAATAATCGAAATTAATAAAAGGTCAAAAGGAATAGGTTTAGATGGACGGACTGTTTGTGCTAGATTTCAACTCCATTATATGAAGTCAGCTTCGATGATAGAATTGCAAACACATGCTGAAATATATATATACCATGGATGAACAAATGCTGACTAGTAAACAATAAGAGTGGACAAAATTACTTATTTGTCAATATTAATGAAGTAAACACTCGCTAGCAAAATGCTGATATAAATCATGAGAAGCAGTCTAGAAGTAAACTAAATTATTTGGGATGCATTCAAGCGTAATTGAGTAGAAGCTGAGGCAATTCTTGTTACAACTCTTCGAGAGAGGTAGACTACTAACCATTCAATTTGTCTCAATAATCCCTTCTTAAGTGGGTTGCGAATTGCTGCTAAATCAGTGCATAGTTAGTCGGCCTTTTGTTTCACTGCGAAGACAATTGCAATTAGTCAGTCGAAAGCCATCCAAATTACGTCTAGGCAATTAACTCGTCACTAATTTGCTATAAAGAATTCTTAGTCTAATTGCTATGAGGGCGACAAAATACATTTAAGCAATCATTAACTGCGCGAGTGCCGATAACAATTTTACAAACCAATGTTGCGGTCTTGAGATAAACACCAATCACGTTTTGTGTACACATTGCACAAAACAGCAAAACTGCCACCAGCTGCATTAATTGACGCGTTGTTCAATTTTCCGTCGTGTCGTTAAATGAGACCACAGAATTAATCAATTACTGTGGGATACACTTACAGTATAGGCGTATAAAAGCATTGGTTGATTCAATTTAAATTAAAATCATTCACAGCGATATTTATATGAAGCTATACAAACTAAAACACATATAGTACGCTTATTTAGTACTATACTAGACTAGAATAATTTGCGAGAAATTATGTGTCCATTTTTCACCCTCAATTCACGTTGGTTTCGTAATAAGCTTATTAATTTTACCTGCTGAGCAACTTCTCCGATCTCACGAGCAAAATGTCATTGCAGCTTATGACACATTCATAAAATGCAATAAAATAATGATTTATTCTCTGTGCGCGGAAAGATCTAAAAATATTCACCTCAAACTTGTTATTCTTGCTTGAATCATAAAATGCGTTGTTCAGTCTTAGTTGTACTACAATGGCAAGTAGAAACGCTTCAGTACTTGTACCTTGTTGTGATGATCACAGGATATGTGGTATAGGTGTTAATTCCATGTTAGCCAGCTTGAATTACATCAGATTTAATGCTATTCGCGAAAATCCTCATTGAAATTGAACATAGGGATTACATTATACTCGAGCATCCGAACTGAAATTCAAGTTAAGGGGGCATGCTGCGTTTTAAACGTAATATTTTGTAAATTTCGTTTTTCGTTCTGTTGTTCTGTTTAAAATGCATCGACTTTCGCCAACGACGATGAATAAAATGTTTTCTGACTGGTTCTGTACAATGACCTATTGCTTATAATTTCAACGTTGCTGTGATCTTATGTATATGCAATTATACAATAAGTGTTACGAACTTAGTAAAAAAATATATCCAAATTGGACCAGGACGGTTGCCCGAAGTCAGCGTGAACAGGAGTAGGAAGATATATATATATATATATATATATATATATACAGAGAGAGAGATATATTTTTTTTTCATTTAAACAATCCTCCATTTACTACCATATCATGTTGATTACAAATTGGTCGCATAAATGTTTCCTTCAGTTATCACTTGCGAAATGTTAAATGGCTATATTTGATATCCAGCGGCTGTGAATTTCATTTTAACGTTTTCTGTGATGCAAAATCAACAGATTTGACATTCCATACCATTCCAAACTTACTGCTAACTCAACCGGTTTACACACAGTCTTCAGTTTGAAAACGTGTAAATTTGACACCTCAATTGTGTTCTTTACCTTAAAACTGCATTTGCCTTATTGAATGCACAGAAAAAAACTTTACTGTGCGTTTGGTGCTTACTATCTCGTTGACAAATACGCCCGAAACCTTTAAATACATTTATTGTCTGATTTCAACTTAATTTCTAAAAGATTATTCAAAAAGTAAAGCAACATTTATTTTTATCATTAAACTTAAAATCAATTAAGACACGATTCTTAATCAGACCACACATTTGCATGCTCTAACATCATTTTGATTGTAATTTCTAAATGTCTGTAAATTGTATCGAATACAAAATTCTACGGATATCTTTCTTGAACGTAAGCATGAAACAATGAAGAGCGCATGATTTGTAAAATTTACTAAATATACAATTATATATATAAATATATATGTAAAGATATATATATAAAGATCGAATATATATATATATAATATAATATAATAGAGTAAGTAGAAAAACGAGATTGTTATATAACTGTGTTCAAATGAAAGTTAGGACACTAAAAATCCTGAAAGATAGCAAGATAGATAAGTAAATGGTTAAATAGAAAGATAAAATATTTGACAGCAAAAACGAAAGAAAAACTCGGAAAAGAGAAAATTCCACAAATATAAAAACAGATGTATAGGTAAACATATTTATATAGTTAGCTTGACAGATAAATATAGGATAGAAAGATAATTAAATTGATGGATAATTATCACCGCAGATATATGAATAAATAATAATAACGTTGTTTTTTACAATTTTAAATAAGTATTTAGAAATATAATGATGTATTTAAATTAAAAAGTTGATATTTGGATACATAGTTTATTCGGCTAGATATCAAGGTAAATAGTTATACATATGAAAAATAGATAGATATATGGATGGATGGTAAGCTACATTTTAACAAATAGATGGATAGCCTTACAAATTGACGGATAGATAAATAAGCGCTGATTGCACAGTTAGTCAACAATTTTTTTTCCAAATCAACTGTTTAGCCTAGCATAAACATCAATCCCATCGTTTTCAAGCAAATGCATGGTACAGAAATTCTACTGTCTTTCACACGTACCCACGCGTTTCGACCTTCCATGATCATCATCAGAGTACGAGGACAACCCGACTAGCAATTCTTATATAGGAAAAGCGAAATTCGATATACACACAAAACCCTACAAATCGTACAGATATTGAACTTGATTAGAAATGTCGGATGCAAAATGTGTATTCTCTCACGAACATTTATATTTTGCAGCTGTCGCCAAATTTATATAATTTAAATTTGGTTTTGCTCCTCGATAGTCATTTTTCCGTCATGCTTTGATGGTTATTTAACTAAATTGTGCGTACTTGATATGAACACCTGCCCATTATGTACATACATTTGCGAGTATAATCTAAGTATTGTATTATGTCGATAAAGCAATTCATTAAATAGACCGGTTTCCTCCTTATAGGGAATTCTTCACGGAAAAGGCTAGAACTCAGACTCGTCTGCTCTCGAATCTGTTTCTCTAACCATTGAGTGCACGTGTACATTTACGTGGAGCATTAAGCTAAATAAAATTAAATGTACATCAAAACTGTTTTCTGACCAAAATGCATGTTTCGTCAATGCTTCTACATTTGGCGCTGAAGAGGATCTTAACAAATTAACTGAGATTCATATAGTATATTATTTACCGAAATTAGATACTTTCCATGCCAAGTTCACGTGGGGACTTCTCAAATCACGGTCGAAATAACGTGCTAGCCTTTTTAAATAGAAATGCTGTATGAGGCCAGAAATTTCAAGTTTGAATTATCTATATTTTCCACAGATGAAGCGTTATTCTCATCAACATTTTATTCATAATATTCCGCATTTCCGTCTAAAAAGCCTTTAGCGAATGTCTGCTCATCACACGAATCCACGTTATGTCTAACACGTGATTTTTCACAATTTCACATTTAAATATAAGATTTCGTTATCTTTTTTCCAGGTATCCTAAATTTTTATTAAAATCTGTTTAAAATATTGCACAACTCTTAAATGTTTTAAAGTTAATCAGCCATTTAATTTAAATCATAAAGGTAGATCTCTTAAACATGAAATCATTTTGCACCTAACGAATACGTTGATTTGACGAATCTCCGCGTTTTGCGTTCTTGGTATTGTCTCTTTGCGCTATCAGTTGCGAAAAATATCCGTTTGATCCAAATCCAGCCAACAAAAAGGCAAACTCAATGCGTACTTGGAATTGGGGATCAATCGGATCTTTGCGAAACGGATAGTACAAAGCGACAACCCGCAAGCACAAATCACAGATATTCAGCATTGGAAGGTCGCATTGCGCAAAAATTCAAACAATATGTGAATACGTTGATTCACGGTTTTTTTAAGAATGCAAGTTTGCAATGATTATGCAGAAAACTAATATAATATCTATGCTATTTTCCTATTTTCACGTGGAGGATTTCAAATTTATACAGGATTTTACTTATAGCCAAATAATAGAGAGATAAAATTGGTTAGAATCACCAGATTCCGAAGCAGACGTGCCCAGGTTCGAGCCCTGTCCACGGCAAATTCTGGACAGTAGGTGATGAGTTCACAATAAGGACGATACTGGTCTACTGAATGAATTGTCTTTTCTACACCATACAATTCTTAGTTTATACTGACAAAATATCAGTACTTAATAGGTCAGGTGTTCATATCAAGTTCGCAAGAAGAAGTAAAACTATTGGTCAATAATATGATTGCTAAGGGTGAATTAAATCAAGCACATGGTAGCACTCTCATACAATGAGATACAGTCGCGCCCAGGGTATATAGTTTAGTAAAGGTAAATCAACTAGGCAACCCCAAAACATAAAAAATGTCTATGATTCTATGTCATATAAAAAGGAAATTTTCGTACGCCTTATATCATACTTTGATGAATCCATATAATTTGAGTGAGATTGTCGATAAATGTGAACTAAATGATATCGGTAGATAGGCGAGCTTGTGGGTGCCAATGTACATTAATATACCAATACCTAATTTATTGGATTACTTTCAGGATCTCCGGGTTAATCATCCGGTAGTATTCGAATGAAGTAAAAAGACGATAAGACATGTTATGAAGATGATGGATACGTGTGCTCTCTACTTATTTTATATTTACGAATGAATTTTATAACCAAATTAGAAGTGTAGCAATAGCAAATATTTTCAACATTTTAGAGAAAAACCCCGCTTAGATAAAACACCCCTAAATCCGAGATTTTATGTACGCTTCTTGGATTATATGTCATTTTGAACCATGGGGAGAATGAACTAAAAATTACTTAAACTTAGCCAACAAAGTGAGCGAAATACAATACATCAATAAATAATGTTCCGTAGCGATGCTTTCACAAATCGGAATCAGAAACTCGTTCAAGTAAATAAGAATAACGTTTTGATTTCCATTAACTTACAGAGGGCTAAGTATGAGTAATTAAACCTCTCTTAATTTATTTTAGGATTATCTTATACTTTTATCCTTGTTTACTTCGTTTCTCATTGTATTTATTACCTTAATTTCTGTGTGTAGTGTAGCGCTTTTTAGAAAAAATTTACGTTTTGAAACAATGATTACTTTTCTTTGCACAATTACTTTCTTTCAGTAGGCCAATTTCAAATTTCTTTTATGACACTTTTAAAAAATCTTCTACCTTAATGAAACATTTTTCACTTTATTTTTATATTTAATAATTTTTAATTAATTTTGCAAACGGGTATTCACAGTATCTTGTTCCCTTCCTTACCCGGATAATAGTCGTAAATATCTCATTTAGGAAAGTAAGTGTAAAAAAGTAGTCTGGCGTGTGCAAAGAACAATTGACGTTGGTTTCTTTCGTTTCACTTGGATGAGTGATACATGTGTAGTTAATTATAAGCTACTGATTACTTCTAAGTCCTAAACAGATGTCACACACACACAGATGCACGGCGTTGCCTAAGATTGTCTAATGAATCGTCAGATTTTGTTAGATCATCGTAAGTTCATTTGGATGAGTGTACACTTGCAGTAACTGATTTCTACTTAATCCAAAATAAACGCGAGCACATACACATAGGCATGGTGTAATTTTATCTAGTGAATCGCCAATATTTGTTATTAATTTCATTTCGTTTATTGTACATGTGCAGACGCATACACACGCATACATGACACGCACACTTGCCTAGTAATAAGACAGGCTTAAAAGACCTAGCAACATGTATAAATCAAAAATAGTTGAAAAAAATTTACCAACTGACTTGATGATTGTCAAATTATTTTTGATTTGCTTTCCGTTGGGAAAAGCTACCGAAACCGGAAGCCCAAATATTCAGAGTAAAATTGAAGAAAATGGATGAAAACTCCTTGTTAGTTATAACAAGAACCAGGTAATTAGTCTATTCCCTATCGCGAAACCTGTTTCATTTCGATCTCAGGCAATGTTAGGCTAAACAAACATTTGCAGAGTTGTAGAAATTTTATTATTCCCTAACAAATTCTTAACTTGCGGCAGGATGGCTCATTGGTTAGAACACCCAATTCCGAAGCAGACGTGCACACGTTCGAGCCCTGTCCGCGGCAAATTCTAATCAGTACATGATAAGTTACCAATAAGGACGAAACCGGTCTACTGGATGAATTGCCTTAGTTTATACTGACATATGTAAGTAATTAATGGGTCAGGTGCTTATATCAAGACTGCAACCTTGATTATAATAGATTCTTACCTTGTTTATTGAAATATCGTGTTTTGGTTTGACGTTAATATCATTCCTACAGTGTATAAATTTCTCTGAATCAAGTTTTCGCGTTTAAAATAAACACCAATTCCATTGTATTTAACCAGTCCTTGAACAACATAGAAATGCTATTGTCGTCTAATTAAATTCAATGCGATTGATATCTATATCACGCACGTCAATTCCATTTAAATAAATTTTGTTATCAACTGCGCTATCAATAATTATACATTCATTTGGCAGTATGAACTAGAAATTGCAAATTACAGCTATTTATAGCACCCAATGCCAGTTTTAGCAAATTTAAAGCTGTCAAAGCGAGAAAAAGAAGATGTTATGGAAGTATATTGCTCCATGAAAATAATATCACCTAAATTTGAATTTAGCACGATTTAGAAAAATAATTAGTTACGTCATAAAATATCGAAGTACATTTGAACCTTTTTTTAGAGGTCACCAGATGAAGTGCTTTTCACATAAGTCAATCTATTCGTCGGAAGCCTAGAAAATAAGCGCGATTTCAACGAAATATTACACTTTAATGGGAAATTGTACACCGTTTTGTATCGGGTTTATATATATATATATATATATATATATATATATATATATATATATATATATATATATATATATATATATACGTAAGTTACACGCAGTATTACCCGATTTGCAATTGCCCGTCGTGCTCTTATGATACATGAAGTCGAAATCGTCCTTACACGTAACTACATGTATTTTTGTACCGCATCGGATTATAAATTGGATTTGTGCATCTCGTGTCAACTAACCTTATTTAAATAATTGCTTTAATCTCTCGTGAAGTATACGGTTTCCATAAATTTAGTTACAAGCAATTAAAAAAATTACAAAAACGGTAGTACAAACTGTTAAGATATTTAGCAGTCGACGTTTTACTCAACTATGATGCGTCCTAGACTCATGCTTGGGTAAAAGGACTATTTTGGATTTCATTATCTTATATATGCAATAATCATATGAATAAGTTAGAATGTAGGTTAGTTACGTTGTACAACTGGTTAGATAAAACGGGATTAGTGTTTATCTCAAATTCGCAAACCTGATTTAATTCAATGGCAGTATCATCCACACAGTCAATGATTCTTTATTTGTTTAACTTGTATAAATTTGGCAGAGACTGATAAAATTATTATGCTTGTGATTGCGTATAATTTGTGCGGACACCCTTTGCATTCCGATAGTGAGAGTCACACATCTGATACTCCATGTCGTATGTACACAATGTGGAATGGTTCTCACTAGACAAATTGCCATCGTGATTTGATAATTGTGATAGAAGTTCGAAACGCAACGCTATGCGTAGCTGATAGCAGTTTTCGTTATTGTGCGATTTGACAAGAAATATTACAGTTACTTTTTTGATTGGAGGTATTTCCTTCTCTATATTACACAATGCTTCGTTTATTCTGTATAATGAGACTGGTTTATATATCATGATGGCATCCTTGATTTAAATCACCGCCCGCGCGACCTTTTTCCGTCTAAATCTTAATATCGTTGATCTCGTGTCCGCAACCTGAACTTCGAACGCTTTCATTGGCTGCTTTATTGCGATATATTTCATTTAATTTTAAATTGTCCAAAATCTAGACAATTCGAATTTCAGTGAAAATATTTTTTATTACCGAATGACATTAATTTCTGGAAAGTTGTTTTACCCACTTGAAACGGCTACAAAAATATTTTGCTCTAATGGATCAACGAATATTAGAATCCGCCAGACATCGTGTGGAATTATGCAAGTATGTATTAGGTGTTGCGAACCTAGTAAAAAATTAGTTCAGTTATGATCAGAAGGATAAACCAAAGACAGCATGAACGGAAAGTATAATATCATGCACATGCGTTTCGTGCTTACAGACGACACATCAGTAGGAACCGGTATTACGCCCTTCAACCACTATATATTTTGGTGAGGAATGTGGGATAATAGGACGGTACAGTCTTCAATGATAACGCACACAACCTACTGCGTTTAAAACACGAAAAATTCCTTAGTCTGGTAGGCCTGAGCGAAGACCATTTATGGTTACCGAACAACTGGAATTAGGCCATAGGACTGAGTAAGAGCAGAATAATGAACGTTTAAATAATTTTTATCAATCGGTTGCTTCAAACACAAGACCACAAAGACACTACTCATACTGACTTCCAAAAGGAATTTCGTCTTTATCAAAAAGATCAGTTGTTGTTTGGAAATAATTTACTTTTAATACACACCATGTGCGTTAATTTAAATAAATATTAATTTCTCCCGCCTCAAAAACCATTAGGTTTTTAGTCTTTAAACGCCCGGTATGTATTACATATAATGAGTTGGCTTTGAAGTTCGTACTTCATTCGAATATTATCTGGTGGGATTTTGTGTGTATTTTATTTTCTTCGGGGCTTACTAGTTGTTTATCTACTCATTTTATTTTTATGTATAATGTATGTAATCTATCCGAATTAATGTAATTTCATTCTCAAAATTGGCTATATTAAAACTAAATATATTAGTCCAATTGAATAATAGGATTAAACCGAAATGCACACATATGGAAATCAAGATTAGATATGAGGCTATCAACTCTAGTGGTCTAGCGTAAATTGTACTTGCCTGGACATATCACATGCACAATTACCATGCAATCACAAATAATAAATTTATTACAGCTTTCGCGCCACACACACACACATATATATATATATATATAATACAATTAAACAAATATTGATTACGCGGGTGGTGTTAAAAATTCTTTAAATCATGTTTGCAAGCTTGAAGTAAATACACATCCCATTGTATTTAACCAATCGTCGAACAACGTAGCAAAATTTACGTCAGTCACACGTAATGATGCCATTCGACTTTTCATAACAATGAACAGTTTTCAACGGCAAGCTTACCAGTGAGAATCAAACCAAAATGATTATACATATGGCAAGCAAAATTTGATATGCGGCTATCACATCTAGTAGTCTCGCATACATTGTACGTGACTGGAAATGTGGCTGCATAATTTCTATGCAGACACGTACATTACCTTATAGCAGCTTTCGCCAACAATACCATAAAACAATCATTGATTCTGCTGATGTCGGTAACATTTTTATAAATCGGGTTTCGAGCTGTAAGTAAGCACCAATTCCATTGTTTTTAATCAGTCATCGAGCGACATTGATAAACTACCGTCAGTCACACGTACTGATGCAATTCGACCTTCCATGGTCATTATCAGAGTACGACGACAAACTGACAATCAAGGATCAAACCGCAAAATTATATTGAAAGCAAAATTAAATGTGCGGCTCTTATCTCTTGTTGTTTCTCATTAATTGTGGCTGAGTTGAACATTATATTATTTACCGCTGTCACAATATATATATATATATATATATATATATATATATATATATATATATATATATATATATATATTTATGCGAGGCTACTAGAAGTGAGTGCCGGTTAACGAATTTGCTTTCCATATATACTCAAGGCACTTTGATCCTCGCTAGTCAGTTTGCTGCCGTACTCCGATGATGATCATAGAAGCTCTTAATGCATCAGTACATGTGACTGACGGTAAATTTCCTAAAATTTTCTATAAATGGTTATATATAATGGGATTAGTGTTTACTTCAAGCTTGCAAACTAGGTTTATTGAATATTTACCTCGACCTACGCACTCAATGATTGCTTAATTTGCTGTAATTGTTTTCTAATAAAAATGCTTCAATGTTCGATTTATTTTTCTATTCAAATTCGAAATACTTGAAAACAGCTTCGGTAAAATTTATACGTGATCTAAATTATTATTTACATTAACTGAATTCAACTGAATAATCTGAAGGATTTATGGCTTCTGTTTTGCAGACTAATTTATTCTCGCGCTACTTTTCACAACGCGATTACGAAAATGCTTTTCACTGACTTATATATTACGCTATCAACAAAATACGAAACACAAATTAAAACGTAACTTATCTGACTCTTATTTTTTTAAAGTTACATACAATAAGTTAGGTATAGCCTCTCCATTATCTGTGTTTGATCTAGTTATATAAGAAAAGAAAATGCAAGGATTTTTATAAAATGACACGTCAAAATTAAATTTCATGAAAATAGATCATGAAAATTAAAATTATGTAACGACTGTGCATTTAAAAATCGAAGAAATAATGAAGAAAATAAAAGAGAAAATCTTAAAACACACTACGAAAATACCTGAATTTTGTATGGAAATAATTGAAAGCAAAGTTGAAAATCTTTGTAATATCAAACGTTTTCTGCAACCTGAAAAATAAATTTTAAAAATCTATAAGTGAATTTCTAGTAAAATATATTTACTTTAAACACAATTTTAAATGACAATTTTATGCCTAAAATATTATCGTGTTTACTAATTCATCTCATACACAAGGGAAAATTTAGGTTATAATTTCGTTCTTTTCATTCGGGACCGTAAATCATTCGTTTAAAAATTGACATCAGCAATGCGTTTTCACCTTTCCAGATTTCATGTAACGACCTGCATTTACCGAACGACCAGCTGAAACCTGTTCAAAAGAATAACGACAAATTACCTAATCAAGAATGTGTTTTCTGTTGAATTTATAAAATAGAGAAGACGCTTTGAAAGAAACATGTTGCGCAACAGAGAATAGATTAATTACCTAATCGTTGTTGTACCCAACACGGTGTTTTCATCTAAAGTGGATGCGAACAATTTTTTTGGTAGAAAAAAGAATCATGTAACAAATACAGTCGACAGATTAGTCTTAAGAAGTGATGAGGATGGCCTGCACTTTTGCACATCTATTTCGATATTTGAATCGCTCAATTTATTTTTTCACTTCACGCCCTAAACTAGAAGCCGGAGTAGGTGATGCTTTTCATTAATTCGTGGAGCATAAATTGGTCTGGTTCCATCTTTTGGCTGCATAAATTTGGATGAAAGATTCGTTTGACTTTAAAATTTATTGCAGGTAAATTATATTTATTTAATTATTTCAACTCTAGTTTATTAAATATGCTTGGAATTGTAAAAAAAAGATAAATGCTCTTAAATAGTTTTCTTTTGGTGCAAGTCATTCAATAGTTTACTAATTAATATTCCATTTCTACGTGCCCAATCAGGATTTGGTTACCAAGAAATTTAAAAAACCTGTTATTTTAATTAATAATGTAATGCAGTTTGTTTAAATTTTAGCCTTTTCTTAGCGATACGCAATTTATACTTGGGAGTTATAATTTTGTAAGCATTGAAACGATTTAGCAGATATATAAATTTGAAATTTTGTTGCTTAAGTCACAAGCATTCGCCAAACACAGTTATTCCATTAAGTCCCGAAGAGATCCGTCCGATAATCCATTGGCTAAAGCAAAGATACAGTTTTTAAATTTCTGCCACATTCAGATTAAATATCCTATTCATAGTCATTTGAAATCAACCTTCAAACCTATTAATAAATGCATTGATAAGAAACACAAAAAGCGTTGAAATAGAAACTTACTAGTACAACGACGAAGAAAATTTTACAAATTTGCGCCAAAGATTTGGATGAGCATTTAATGGAATACGGAAATGATTCCCTGTTTGATATACGGTTAAAAGGTTGTACCATTTCTTTAATGATTGCGCAGTGTGAGCGTCACATTTAGAGTAACCACGATTTTATTTCGTGGGTTGTCGCTTTGCACTATCCGTTTCGCAAAGATCCAATTGATCCCCATTTCCAGGTACGCATAGAACTCGCCTTCGTAGAAGCTGGGTGCTGATTCGTCCCTTCATCCAAAGGCTTCAACATTGTTCATACTAACCACTGGCAATGTGGTATGAAGATTAGATCGTACTTTATTTGGATCAGCATCTATCCACCAGGAAGACAAACTCAATGCGTAATTAGAAATGAGGATAAAGTTTTAACATGCAAGTTAGAGGATTTATCATTCTTATAATAACAACTACTTGAATCCTGCAACCAAACATGTACATAAAGGAAAATAGGGAGATAGATAGATAGCAAAATAGACGAAAAGATGGACAAGCAGATATACATTTGGATAGTTAAATAGCTAGGTAGAAGTATAAATAGAGAAAAAAATAGACAAACGGAAAGAAAAATGAATGGATAAATAAATCTAGATGGATATTATATATATATATATATATGCATGTGTGTATGAATGTAGGTATGCGTGTGTGAGTATGCATGTGTCTGTTTGAATGCCATTAAAAAGACCTCGCATAAAATAAAAATGCTATTCTTGAAGTGACATGTTCTCGTTCTTACTGATGACGATTCAAGTAGTAGCCAAAAATACGGTGATTTTAATTTATACCAGAGTTCATTTGAATTGAATTAGAGTTTTCCATCACATACTCCAGAAGGGAAGCCGCTCAATGCATGCAATTTTCTATTGTATGCCATTCAGATCGTATCATTCGTAATATTTTCGAACTAACGATTCCACTAGCCACACAGGTGTCAAATTTTACACACGCAAGACGTTTAATGTACTTAATTAAGCAAGTATGTATTGCGCAGGTGGCTATATCGAATAAATATGTTTTCGAGTTTAACTTAAACAGCAATCCAATTATATATATATATAATTATTTGTTAGTACACCCTAAATACTTTGTGAGGTAGCAAGAGAAATTCAACCAGTAGACTAATTTTATTGATTCGTCTTTACAAGAAAATTTGTATTTAGTGTCTAGAATTTGGCCGCGGCAGTGTGGTGTAGTGGAAGGAGTCACAGATTACAAAACAGAACGTGTCCAGGTTCAGGCCCTTCCTGCAGATAAATAATAGATAGCACAAGTGTTCCTAAGTTCTTCTGGATTATTTGCATTTGGACATTATAAAATGCTTATTTTATACTGATATATATATATATATATATATATATATATAGGTGTGTTTACTTGTGAAAGTATTCAACTGAATACCACTTCCCCGCGTTGCTTGGTTCCCGTTCTGTAATGACGGATTGGTGGAGGCTTAACTGACATTTGGTCTAAAGAGATGCTATATGAACTCCATCGGAAGGAAAAGCTAACCATAAATATAAGTTAAACAATAATTGACTGCACGGGTGGTAGTAGCAATTCTTTAAATCAAGTTTGCGAGCTTAAAGTAAACACCAATTCCACTGTATTTAACCAGTCGTCGAACGACATTGCAAAAGTACCACCAGTCGCAACGCACTGACGCGTTTCGATCTTCCATGATGATCATCAGAGTACGACGGCAAACCGACTGCATATATATGGAGAGCAAAATTGTTATGTTGTTCGACGACCGGTTAGATACAATGGGTTTGGTTTTTAATTCCACCATCCGCGCAATCAATTATTGTTTAATTGCTCTCTCTCTCTCTCTCTCTCTCTCTCTCTCTCTCTCTCTCTCTCTCTCTCTCTATTTCTCTCTCTCTATCTCCCTCTCTCTCTCTCTCACTCTCTCTCTCTCTCCTCTCTCTCTATCTCCCTCTCTCTCTCTCTCTCTCTCTCTCTCTCTCTCTCTCTCTCTCTCTCTCTCACTATATATATATATATATATATATATATATATATATATATATATATATATATATATATATATATATATATATATATATATATATATATATATATATATGTGTGTGTGTGTGTGTGTGTGTGTGTGTGTGTGCGTGTGTGTGTGTTTTAGAAGTTACAAACAGTTAATTTTCGTGACTGCATAGAAATTTTGCTGCCGGCATTTCCAGTCATGTACATTGTATTCAAGACGACTAGACGTGAGAGGCGCACATATCTAATTTTGCTTTCTATGCAATGCGGTTTGAACCTCGCTATTCAGTTTGCCGTCGTATTCCGATGATGATCATGAAAGATCGAAACGTGTCAGTGCGTGCGATTGGCGGTAGTTTTTTTATATTGTTCGTCGACTTTTATCACAAGAAATATTAAGTTTAAACTGTTAAAACATAAAGAGCGAGAGTGTGCAAGAGAGAGGCGGATAGGGAAAAATAGTGAGAATATATTGTTTTAAAATTTTACCAACTCAACAAAAAATCATGTAACTATATGTGGATATTTGAGCAGCTATTTGTAAATGTTCATAGTAATTTTACTGTAAAAAGTGGGCTCGAATTATTTTTTTGATCCCTTTCATCTTTTTTTATTTATATTGTGATGTAAAGCAATTTCTAATAACGCAACCATGAAGTGGGACGAGAAAGCACCTTTGGAGTGTGGTAGGTGAAAGCTTAACTTGCAAAAAAATGAAAATATTTTTTAAATGATGAATCACTTTGCGCGGTGCTGCCCTTCTTGTTGTATGGATTTGACCGGATTTTTCATGTGCGGTACAATTGATAGCACTCTTATGTCGGTAAAATCTTGAATTTTGATCATTTTCAGGTGATCTGATTTTAGCTCCATTGATGGTTTCTCACTTGTCCCTTCCTTTTTAAGCCTTCTATCATCTGATTGTCTGAAAATGACATTGGAACAAGATTTTACATTGTTGTGCAGTGTGCGGCAGGATGGGCTCAGTTGTTAGAACACCAGAGTCTGAAGCAGTCATGCCAAGGTTGAGCCCTGTCGGCGGAAAATTTTGGCCAGTACGTGATGAGTTCCCAATAAGGTCGAAACCGGTCTACTGGATGAATTGCCTTTTCCACACTATGCCTTACTTAGTTAAAACTGACAGATGATTACATCATAATCGCAACCTTGATTATAGTAATTGGCATCATCGCCCACGCAAATAATATTTGTTTTATCAATTTTCTGTTACTGTTTTAAATTAAAGCTTTAACATCTTAAAATTCATATGCTAAAAAATTTAATACTGGCTATGAATTTTAAACGTATGTTCTAATCTAACAATTTGTTCATTTTTGACTATCAGTTTTTTTGTTGTGCTATCATCTTTCTGTTTGCCCGACATTCCTGCATTCGAGCGATGAAGTTTGGAGCACGTAACTTTTGTAAAAGGATAGCATTGCGTCTACTTCTTTGCCATTTTGATGATTTGTTATCTGTTTTCAATGCATCTCAATATTTTAGCACGCAAATCTTCAAAAAAAGGCAAAAATATTTTTTAATAATCAAAGTCATTCATACAATACAGAAGGTAACAATTTTATCCGGAAATTTTGTAGCTAATTATCCGTTCTTATTTAAATCATTTATTCACACGGATTAGGGTGACTTTAAGTTTCAACATTCCTCCTTCATCTTTAGGCCACAGACCAATGCAAAAATGGGATACATGTGCATATTTGTTTCATGCTTACCAGCAACGCGATAAAAGACACCAACAATAAACCCAAAACTCGCCACATATTTGGTGAAGTGATATTGGAAAGCAGAATGGTGCCATCTGGTAGACGTATGTGCAATCAGGTAGTAATAGAGTTAACTTTACACAAAGTCTTCGTCCATGCGATTTCGAGACCAACTCACAACATATAATACTAAGCATAACTGTAATGAGTACCAACAAAATTGCTTTAATCCTGTAGAAATTGTGTAGCGGACATTTCCAGTCAAGCACAATGTCCGTGAGACTACTATTGGTGAGAGCCGCATATCTAATTCTGCTTTCCATATATATATGCAATGCAGTTTGATCCTCGCTAGTCAGTTTGCCGTCGTATTCTGATGATGATCACGGAAGATCTAAACACGTCAGTACTTGTGACTGGCGGTAGTTTTGTTATATTGTTCGAGGACTGGTTAAATACAAAGGGATTGGAGTTTACTTCAACTTCAAAAATGGGATTTAAAGAATTGTTGCAGCCACCCGCGCGATAATTGATTATATATTTGTTTTAAGTTTGGCAAAATTTAACCAAAATTGTAAATAATAACCATTTATGGGCACCTAATACACTTGTAAAATTCATTGTTCCCTTCTTGTGTGCAAAAACAAAAAGAAATTTTATCAGATATAAGAAAATTTTCTTTCTCATTTGAGCTTGAACTGGAAGTGATGCACGCAATTTGATTGGTTTCTATTTTCCACACTCTCTCCATGTTCAAATATTTCTATCTTGTTTTGCTTTCCAATTTATATATAAAGATATGTTCATGAGTAGATATTTGAGAAGATCATGAGAAAGAAAATTTTCTTATATCTGATAAAATTTCTTTTTGTTTTTGCACACAAGAAGGGAACAATGAATTTTATTAAAGCTCGCATTTCAAAAGAATCTTTCAGAAAACTAGATGAACTAGTGACGTTAAAGTGTAGAGCGCAAAGAACGTCATTGTGGAAAGAACATTATTATCAGTTTATTAAATAATTACGGTTCCCAGGTGATTTGGTACGCAGTTTACGAAAGTCAAAACTACGAGTCAACCGAAGAAATCTTACAAGGTTGGCGTATTCTAAAATTGAGCAGTTGAAGGAAGATGAAGCAGTGCTATAGGCAAGAATTGGGTGTGTATCTTGTGTATTAGATGAACTAAGTCTTTTTGCAAGAGTGAAATTTTGATGTTTTTGCCGACAGTTATGAGGAAAGATAAAGCAAGAATTTTGAACAAATTGGAAAAAGATGTAAGGCCTGGAGTTTTGTGTGATTTAATACCGACCGATCTTGATAAGCGTGTGCTTAACTTATCAAAAGTGCCAATCGATCAGCTAACAATGGAGGCTCTATCGATGGGCCGAAATTATGGAATACATCCTTCTAATAAATGCGATGTTGATTTTGAGGCAGCATTTGAATTGTTATTTGAACAAACAGCTGACTTGGAGCCTACCAGTATTGATTATAAAAATTGGTTCAAGGCTACACTAGTTGATCAGGCTTCACACCTGAAATCGTCTAAATGCGCAGAGCAGCATGCGTTGACAAAGCAGCATCTAAATGCACATAGAAATATCAGCAGAAATGCAGACATCAAAATACTACGCGCTGATAAAGGAAAGAGCGCAGTTATAATGGACAAATCTGAATACGTACAAAAGATGGAAAACGTGTTAAATGACAATACAAAATTCACACGTCTAAACGATAAATCAGATGAAATAGACAAGGTGGAGCGCAAAGTGATAAATGAAATTAAGATTTTGACAGATGCCGGTTTCATTGATGAGGCCACTGCACAGAAGCTCAAGCCAGTTGGATCATCTACACCAATAATGTACGGATTACCAAAAACACACAAAAGAGGTTGTCCTATGAGGCTAATTTTATCAATGGTAAATTCTCCGTTTCATGCACTAGCTAAATGGCTAGTTCGTTTACTTGAACCATTATGTAAACTACTAGGTAATTATTCGGTTGCCGATTCGTTTGAGTTTGTAAACAAAATTCAAGATATAAATGTTAAAAACAAGATAATGGTATCTTTTGATGTTACGTCTTTGTTTACAAATGTTCAATTGATGAAGCCATTGACATTATAGTCAAAGCGGTAGAACACGATATATTACCATCGCCGGTGCCAGGTCAAACTCTACGCAAGCTTATCTTATAATGCAAAAAAGACGTACGATTTCGTTTTAATGGAAACATCTACAAACAGACTGATGGTGTCGCAATTGGAAGCCCCTTATCTCCAGTGTTGGCTGAGATTTTTCTAGGGCACCTAGAAAATACATCATTAAAGAGTGACATAAGTAAATGTGCTCAATATATATGGTACGTGGATGATATATTTCTTGTACTTAGGAACAGATCGCAATCACGAACATTGCTTCAAAGTTTCAACAAAGCACATAAGAATATCGGTTTCACGTCTGAGCACGAGAAAGATGTCTGTCTGCCTTTCCTAGATGTACTATTAAAGAAAGAAACTAATGGTAAATTAAACAGAACAATTTACCATAAACCAACATGGTCTGTACAGTATTTGCATTACAGCAGTTTTGTGCCATTTCAATATAAATTATCAACAGTTCGTGGATGCTTTTCAAGAATTGACAGGTTGGTTAGTCAAGATTCTGGAGAAAATGAATATAATAAAGCAATTAACGATTTAATGTCTAATGGCTATCCCAGACAATTAATTGAATCAATTATTAAAAGAGGAGTTAACCAGAAACAGACGTATTATGGGCCAGAAAAGAAAACAGTCTACCTGAACATCCCATTTAAGGGGATGCAGTTTCCCGAATGGCACAAAAGAAAGTTGAAGCAGCATTGACACGCACATTTAATGCAGACAAACTACGAGTGTTATTTAGGGTAACACACTTGCCTTTACCAGCAATCAAAGAGAAACAGCCGTTAATGTCGATATCAAATATTATTTACCAATATACATGCGCAAGTTGTTGATCAACTTACGTAGGCCGATCGACCAGACGGTTAATTACTCGAATGAGGGAACATTGCAACTTGAACGCCTGTTTTTAATCAAATGGTGAATACACGTCTGCTATTGCGCAACACATCATTGAAACATCGCACGTATGTTCTCCAGACGTAGCATTCAAAATAAATAACTAAATGCAAAAACAAAAGGGAGCTAGCCACATACGAAGCCTTATGGATAAACAAATTGCAGCCGGATTTATGTAGGCAGAAGAAGCACGTACAAGCATTGAGCTTGAACTGGATGTGACGCACACAATTTGATTGGTTTCTATTTTTCACACTCTCTTTGTTCACATATTTCTATCTTGTTTTGCTTTCCAATTTATACATAAAGATATGTTCATGAGTAGATATTTGAGAAGACCATGAAAAAAAAATTTTCTTATATCTGATAAAATTTCTTTTTGTTTTTGCACACAAGAAGGGAACAATGAATTTTATTAAAGCTCGCATTTCAAAAGACACTTGTAAAACCTTATATTCCGAATTTCATCGACATTATTTTTCATGTTTCCTGGAAATCATGGCGTTATTCAACGAAGAATAATATAGTTATATATTATATGTTGTGGAGACCCTTAATATATATATATATATATATATATATATATATATATATATATATATATATGTATGTAATTATCTATTAGTGTTGCGTACCATAGTTACGTATCAGTTTAAATAGAACCAGAAGGATATACTAAAGTTAGCATGTACAACATCATAATCTAACGTAAATATAAACAAAATTGAATAAACACTTATACATTCTCTAGTATACAGATGTTTTAAACTCAACAAGAAGAAAAAATGAATACATATAAATGAAAACATTACTGTTCGTAAATAGTTTATTATTAATTGAATCTTTGCGTTATGTTTATAATATTTTGTCCAAATGCGTAATGGCAATTTGATTCAAATGGTATAAACGTATAGTGCTACATTTTCGAAATGAAATTTGCAGCCTCTGAATTATAGTAAATTTGTATAATCATTCATCAACATGAATTGCAGTTTTGCAGCTGCTAGATAAAAAGTTGCATATTGTAGACAAGTTAATATGTCATGGTCTATTCAACAACAACTAAAGTCTATTTTGTTTGTTGCGGAGATATAGTTCATATGCAAGTGGGTATAAGGTATTTCGTGCCTAGTAACCAATTAGTTCAAATCGCATTGTCAATGACTTTATTGGGAAGTAAATCCATTACTTCTTGAAAACGATTTCTTATCCGAGATTGTATCGTTCACCTGTCCTGCAGCTGTTTGCCAAATATATTGTGAGCATAGGACGTAGTACGGGCTCCTGCTGATGAGTCGCCGGTAAGCACAAAAGGAATGTGCACACGTGATTATACCTTCCGCTCATGTTGAATTTGATTTATCCTTCTGGTCACAACTGAACTAATTTTTTACTAGGCGTGCATCATAGAATACGTAGTAACCGAAGCAGTTTGAGAGATAAAGTGCAAACAAGAAATGCGGACACTGGGGATCTATTTCAGAAAATGGTAAAGCGACAGTGAATCACACTAGATTTTAACTCTTATATATTTCTGTATACGATGATGATTATGATGATTATGATAATGATGGTGATAATGCTTTCTAAATTAGTAAAAAATCTATCCAACTGCAAAAGATGAATTCAACAATTATTTGGTGCCAAATCTGCTAACCACTTACTTTTTACAATTGAATATGTGACGCACCCAAAATATTTTCGGGCTAAAGAATTTTAAAAATTCATTCTGTAGTTGGCGTAAATATAAGAACGGACATTCAGTGGAGAACAACGAGCTTGGCATTAGAAAAATTCTCTAACGAGTGTGGTGAATTCATTTAAAACACATGGAGAAATATTTCCCAAAATTTGACAGGCCAATTGTTAATTTCCTCTCAATTACTGATTTTCTTCTAGGTGTTATTAAAAATATTTCATTCTGTCAATGACTGTGCTTTGGATTATGCTTGAAGCGCTGAACCACACACCATTATCGGCGTTATAATTAAAGGTTAAATTCTTGGAAACAATGCGATCGATAACTCCCAACTTACTTCAGTCTTCAACAGAGTGCAACGGAAAATTTACTTTCGTGCATCATAACATGTATTCAATTTTAATTCGCCAGATGGTTTTCAAACCTGGGGATGTGGCTCTCGTACACAATAAAGACATGTTGTTTTTTTGGATAATGTTAGCTCATTTGGCTACAGGATGCTATACCGTTTCAGCCTAAACTAAAGGTGAAATACAATTGACTCGTGCTTTTCGAGCGTAGTGGATTCTCATCAGTAGATGCCGAGACAACGCACCAAGCCATTTGCATAAGTTGTCGAACTAATGTAGAACGATTAGACGAAGAAGTCTCGATCACGTATGCGTGGTAAATCAGTGTTACTGTTAAATTCAAGTGAAGTCGTCTCCAAAGCGACAGTAAAGCATATCGAGTGCGACTTATTAGGCAACAAAACTGTAATTGAAACCAACTATTTGGTTTTGTAGATCAACGACATCCTACGGAAAATAGGATTCTCAAGTATGCAGAACCCGAGCTGTTTAATGGCAAACTGAACTGCCGGCCTCAAATGACAACACCTGTCTTTTTGAATGGCAATCACGGTATCATAGAATGAACCACGTTAAAGTTCTTAGTTTCTGGTTTCGAATAACTAAGGTACATTCAGCTACCTGACGTAGAGTATGACAAATTACATGTGCACTATGTAGACATATGAGGGTAAGACAAAGTCGATGTTCACAAATGTGATCAATAACGATAACGCATGGCTTACGTGCTTACAGAATGCTCATCAGTTTAAACCGGCACCACACCTTAAAAACAATGAAAAGTTGGTCAAGTAATGCAGCACAATTTAAAAGGTTACTCTCTAAAAATTAGCCCATATTCTACACAAATTGCACACGCTGCATTTGGAAGACCATGCATGTTTAACTTTCAGCTAAGGCTTTTTTCGATGATGAGCTAAGCGAAATATTTGGCTATATAAGCAAAAATTAATTTAATGATATTTAACCGATGATTTTTATTGCCGAAAAAATGATTGAATGTACACATAAAGGACGGATTGTTACTAAACAGTGCGTATTGAGGTAGAAACCAAATAAATTAATCAAATTATTAACAATATGACGCGACGATAAGTTTTTATACGGACTATATATATATATATATATATATATATATATATATATATAAATTATAATTAAATTCTTTTGTGTTGATTATTATTTACGAATTGAATTGGTCGATTTACTCGGCCAAAATTTTAATTTTCTATTTAAATGTATAAAATTTACTTTAAGTAATTTGTTAAATAGTTGGGTTGCGGGAATTATTTAGGTCGATATCTTGTTAGTGGTCATTTTAGTTTTATTTAAGATAAAAGTGATTATGCAACGGAATTTGTTTGTGCGTGTGTATTAAAGTTTATTTCTTTTGTGGATGTTTGCGTGAGTTGAAAGGTCTCTTTCTAAAACTTCATTTGATTTTGCGATTTATTCAAAACTATAATGTTTTGCGAAGAAAGGTATTAAAACAAAAGTTTTCATAATATTATTCTTAAGGTCAGATTAGAAAAATCTGAAAACTTTTACAATTTAATTTTGCGTTTACAGTCAGGACAGTAAGTTAACTGGATGAATTCAGCTCCGTTCACGAATATTCCCTGGATTTATTCCTTGTTTGTGTGCCGCATTGAAAATGCGTGAAAAAGCAAATAACTACTTTGATATAGATACATGGATGCACAATATTTACGGTTCATTCAATTCGTTCCCTTATATGAAGTCTTCATTTTTTAAATTACTAAATTGTTCAAAACAAAAATGTTGAATAAATTAAAAAGAATGAGCATACATTTATAAGGTGAAGTTAATTATGTATATATATATATATATATATATATATATATATATATATATATATATATATATATATATAACTTTCTATTTAAATACATAAATATTTCCTTAAATAAAAGAAATTGTAATAAAATATGTTAGAAATGATGGCGGATATACAGTAAACAATTATAGAAAGACAGATAAATTAGAAGATTAGAGAGATTGTTTGACAGATATTTCGAAAGAAAGCTCATAATAAAATATTATATGTAGATAAAGATAGATAGACAGAACCTTACTACCAATCCAAATGCTCGTGGGTTTAATTCCTCTGGCTAATACTGAATATGCTCCATATAAATACGATAATGCGCTGGAGTTGAAATGTATATGCTATTATACACAATGATGGAAAGATAAATAATACGTGCTGACACACACATATATATATATAGTATATATATATATATATATATATATATATATATATATATATATAATCATAAATAATTTTAAGATATCTTAACTTTTAAACGGAATTTGGTATTATGAAAATTCTCTTTTAATGGGTTATTAAACTTCTATTTACTTTTAAAAGCTTTGAATATTTTATGCTTTGTGAGAAAGTCTAGCTAACAAAGACACCTGGCAGTGACCTTGTGATGCGCTTCGTTGTTATCAGTTGAAATGAATTTTCTATGAAATTTTAAATAAACTAGAACGTTTGATCATTTTTTGTCCGACAATTTGTCAACGCCGCAATATAAACTTTCCTCGCAAGCTAAAACGCCAGCCAAGAGAACTACGTGCCGGCTTCTGGCGCACGAAGAGGCAACAAAAGACAGCAATTTGGTCACATCCTATTGATATCTTAGGTAGCCGGGAACCATTTGTGAAAATATGAGTGTTCAGCTACCTAAGAACATTATGTTAGCCTTCGATTTAATGCAGAAAATGGTAAATGATAAAGTTGCCAACTGTCTTGTTCGTTGTGAGCCGACTGCATCGACTATCAGTTTTTGGCAGGCTAAAGGATGTATATATATAGCACTATTTACGTAGATTCGCTAATTGATTGCCTACCTGTTGTTAATAAAATGGAAAACCACGGCAGGGTTATGAGCGATGCGAATTCTTTTCTAATTAAAAATATTCTCCATATTGGCTTACTCTGAACAAGGCATTGAGGACACGTGTTTGGTCCAGTATCGTGATTTTTGGTAAAACCCAGCTTGGCTGTTTATATTTCTATAAATGCGGTGTGCAGCAAGCAATTGGTCAAAATAGTTAAAATCCAGCTTATGAGATTATAATATTCACTAATCCTATTTTATTTATTAAGTAGCATAACCTTAGGAAAATTGTCGTCAATCGCAGATACTGAAACAAATTTCGGTTTACTTTCGTGCACTGACGATGCCCAGGGATTGCCAAAACACGTGAAACGAATGTTGTGTAACCGATCAATATATATTCGATTTTTGTTTACATTGTACTGGAAAACTTGATTTAAATGATGGTTATAATCAAAAGCGAAATCAATGAATTGCTTACTGAACGTGTATCGTAAATTTGCTGCTGTAACAGGTGTTCAGAAATAGTAGTAATTCTCAATTTTGATGAACTTAGGCATATATGGAAATCCAATGTGTTAGTACCATGTACCTTTTCGGTACTACAATATTGGTATCGGCTACTAACACAATACGCATAGTGTTAGTATCATTTACAGACTCGGTATATATATTATATAGAGTACGTTAGTATGGAAGTCGTATTTTCGAGACTTTATATGATATTAGCTTCACTACTATAGGTTTACAAATTCGTCTAGGAGATTTTACCGTCCTATTATTCCACATTCCTCACTCAAATATATAGTGAGTTAAGGGCATAATACTGACTCCTAATGATGTGTCACCAGTAAGCACGAAACGATTGTGCACGAGATTATACTTTCCGTTAATTTTGTATTTAGTTTATCCTTCTGGTCATATTTGAACCAATTTGATACTAGGCGCGCAACACTTAATTCAAAATTGCATAAATATTAGCTCTCCGCTTCAACAATATTTAACAGTAAAGTGAAGTACAACCGAATGTGTGCTTAAACAAAATAATCAGCTGTTCTTAAGGATAAGGTCAGAAAAACCGTTTAAATTAAAAGGATGTTAATTGTAAATTAGACACAGCATGGAAATGATTAAAAATTGTATGGCTACTATTTACCTTAGGTTTGAAATAGTTTTTGGACGAATTGATTAAATTTAAATGAAACAGCCATTGTAGTTTCCAACAGAATATGACTTTATAAAGTACATAAAAATAAATGTTCAAGATAGAACACCTCAGACGCCCAAACTTTATGTAGGATTCTTGAATTGTGTGTTATTTGATTTGACTAATTGTGAAGATGGTATATTAAATGACTGAAATTTCGTTAAGTAAATGAGTTAACTCCAAATTACAGTTGAATTAGAGTCATTGTGGGAATGACCATTTCCAGATTTTAAATTAGTTTGAATTGATCAGAAATTAAAACGAAACGCTGAATAGAAAAATACTTACCCACATATGATTATTGAATTCGAGACAGTTTGTCCATATAGATCGTAAATTTTGATCATAAAAACGAGGACAATTACAAACCGTATACTAACAAACATAAAACACAGAGGGATTGAATTAATTAGACTTTGGTATATATGCAATAAAAATTGGTACTCCCTTAATTTCAAAGGTAAAATCAGAAACGTCAAAATAAAACATGAAAAAAGTCTCAAGAAAATTTCTTCCTCTAGATTGAAGACTTCAAAATAAATGTCTTCACAAAAATACGACATTGTTTACCTTAAATCAGTAGGTGCAAATTTGCAAGAGAAATTATTACGAAACTATAAGAATAATCATTTCAATTCAAGGTTGCAATCTTGAAATAAACACCTGACCAATTATGTACATACATTTGTCAGTATAATCTAAATATTTTATAGTTTGGGAAAGGCAATTCTACCAGTAGACCGGTTTTTCATTAGTATGAATTCATCAAGCACTGGCCAGAGTTTACTGCAGACAGGGCTCGAACCTGGGCACGTATGTTTTTAATTTTGGTTCTCTAACCACAGAGCCACACTACAACAAACTGTACACAAGTTTCAAATATACACACACTAAAGTTTCTTGGTAAGCCTTTCCTTTGGGTGAATTCTATATGGCATGCTTTAGATATAAATTTCCAACTTACCATCCATAATTTGTAATTAAATAACTGACAATACACTATTTGAAACTTTAACCAACAGTACCATTATATACATATAATTGTCAGTATATGATGGAATTGATGTTTACATCACGATCGCAAATTTAATTTTAATAATTACAAATCCGTGTTTGATATAGTGGTTAGAACCTTAGTATTAAAATTCACCAACACCAAGTTATTCGGTGTGATAACTTATGCGCAGAAAAAAAAGTAAATAGCGTACCAATAAGGACGAAACCGCACTACTGGATGAATTGCATTTTTCCGCACTATAAAATATTTATTATATACTGAAAAATGTATGCACACACCGGGTCAGGTGTTTACATCAAGATCACAACCTTGAATAAAAGTAATTGTTATCACCGCCCGCGCAACCAACGTTCGTTTAGGTGTTGCGAACCTAGTAACAAATTAGTTCAGTTGTGACCAGAAGGATAAACCAAAGACAACATGAACGGAAATTATAATCTTATGCACATTCGTTTCGTGCTTACTGGCGACTCATCAGTAGGAGCCGGTATTACGCCCTTTAACCACTATATATTTGGGTGAGGAATGTGGGATAATAGGACGGTACAATCTCCTAGACGAATGTGTAAACCTATATAAGTGAAGATAACATCATATAAAGTCTTCGACAATGTGACTTCAATGCTAACTCACACTAAATAATATATATACCGAGTCTGTAAAGGATATTAACATATTGGCTATTTTGTCAGTAACCGATACCAACATTGTAGTAACGAAATGAACATAGTACTAACACAATGGTTGCTGAGTCGGTACATGATACTAACATGATGGATATCAATGTATGCTATAGTTCACCAAAATTGAGCATTAAATCTATTTCTGATTACCTGTTACCCCAGTAAATCCATCCACTCTGGCCGTGATCGATATCAGTTATCAATTTTCGCGGTAAGCCTGGTATCATTCAATTCATTATTTAGAAGTTAAATACTGTTTATTTGCAGAGAACTAATATATATGCAAGTATGTAGTAAGTGTTGCAAACCTAGTAACAAATTAGCTCAACTGTGACCATAAGAATAAACCAAAGACAGCGTGAACGGAATGTATAATCTCATGCACATTCGTTTCGGGCTTACTGACGACTAATCAGTAGGAGCCGGTATTACGCCCTTTAACCACTACATATTTTGGTGTGGAATGTCGGATAATAGGACGGTACAATCACCTAGACATATGTGTAAACCTGCAATAGTGAAGCTAACATCCGTTTACTTTACTCTAAATTTTGAATGACCGCCTATATACAATATAGAGTAAGTATAAGTTAAATAAATACACATACACGTTAATAAGACCTATTAGATAGGTACCACTCATCCCTTAACGTATTTGTTTAGCTCTGGCTGCATTGTAAATGTAGAATAAGAATAACACGATAAAATGTAGCAGCGCAGTGAAATTACAGCTTGATTAGTTAATAAATTATTGTAATACTAAAGATGCTACTTATAAAAAAATAATTTATATTTTTCTTCACGTATTTTCATGCACGAACTGATTATAAAACGTAAGAATTTTGACCTGTTCATTGAAGAAAATATATACTTTTAAAAGATTATAAAATCATCAATAAATTATTTTGAATGTAAATGTCTATTTCTGTTAGCTAATTACATGTCCAATACAAGACGAATGTTAGCTTCAAACTCAGTCACACGTATTGATGCGTTTTAGTTTTTGCTGCGGAAATGAACATTTCACTTCCGCGACAGTCACTTTAAATAACACATGCCGATGCAGGTGGCTGTCTGGTGAGCGTTACTGATGTCTATCCAGTATGCTTCGACGTTGCTGCCATACCCGTAAATTTTGGTGAGAAATGTCGGGAAAAGGGTGGCATAATCTCCTGCACGAATGTGGAAACTTGCAGTAGTTAAGCCAATTTAATTTGAAGTTTTCGACAATGCTACTCCAAAGGCAACTCACTCTATATAAAATATATACCGAGATTGCAAATGACACCAGCTCTATTGCTATAATGTCAGTACCCCACACAAACATGGTACCGAAAAATAGAAAGAACTAACACTAAGGTTTCCGAGTCGGTAAATGACACCAATACGATGGATTTCAATGTATGCTTTAGTTCACCAAAATTGAGATTTGCAAGTATTTCTGAACACTTTCTACTCCAGCAAATTCGTACACTTTCGCCTGATAGATTTCAGTTACCATTTTACGCAGTAATCATGTCATCATTGAATAAAATATTTAACACTTAGATACTGCTTGTGGTGGATAATTTATATAGATGCAATTGAGTGTAAGGTTTTGCACATCTAGTAACAAAATAGCTAAAATATCACCAAAAGGATAAACCAAAGATGACATGAACAGAATCTATACTCTCCTGTGCATAAAAAAATATCCAAATTGTATATATGTACCGCGTTCTTTTTTTGAAAAAGATGGAATATTTTTAATTATATCTATTGTAGGCTTTCTTTGAACAATGTGGATGAGAACAAGATCGTTAATTAGGTTGTATATATAGAGGGTTGGCCTTGAAGTCGCATTGTCGAAGGCTTTATGTGAAGTTAGTTCCACTACTGCAGGTTTACATATTTGTATAAGAGATTTTACCGTTCTAGTTTCCCACATTCCTCGCCCAAATAAATAGTGAGTAAAGGGCGTAATTCCGGCGACTACTGTTGTATCGCCAGTTAGCGCGATACGAATGTGCACATGAGATTATACCTTCCGTTCATGCTGACTTTCGATTCTCCTCCTGGCCATAATTTAACTAAGTTGTTACTAAGTGGGCAATACCTAATACACAGATGGATGGGAATAAGTCTGGTTTTCAGTTTTACAATTACGCTTTCTGCGGGTTCATTTGCGAGTGTGTGCCCTAAAAAATTACTGTGCACTATTCAACAGCTAACGGCGATTAAAATTCGTTATGTAATCATTTGAAGTCTATTAGGGGGATTTTCATTATATATGTGCCGTTCGTATCAATTAAGCATTGCACCAGATAACAAAGACAATACATCGAGTAGAATGGTTTCTTTCTTAATGCAACCTAATCAAGTGCTGTCGAGAATATGCTACGAAATTATCAATAATTAGGAAACATATGTTTCTAAGTCTCGCTCGTTATTCACTGAGCTAACAGTGCAAAAAACTTTGCACATTTTAGGTTTCTTCAAATTTCTTTGTGACTTAAAACTGAGTATAGTGTATGGTAACTGTGACGCGGTTGGTAGGGTTTCAGAATCTGAAGAATATATGCACCGATTTGGTTTCCGTCCATGGCAAATACAGGATAATACTTCAATTGTTCTCAATATGTTCCTGGTATATGTAAAATATGTCCAAGCCTGTACATGGCATTAACAAAATGTATTCAAAATGCCGAGTCTGTACATGGTACCAACGCGATGGATTTTGAAAAAGAAAATTCATCCAGTAGACAGGTTTCGGCCTTACTAGGATATCTTCAGGTACTCACATGAACAAAATGCTAACCAAAAAAGCATGCGGCAAGATGGCTTAGTGATTAGAGTCACAAACACTAAAGCAGACGTGCTCGTGATTGAGTTCTATTCACGGAGA
This sequence comes from Eudiplozoon nipponicum, assembly GCA_029291075.1. Classification (NCBI taxonomy): domain Eukaryota; kingdom Metazoa; phylum Platyhelminthes; class Monogenea; order Mazocraeidea; family Diplozoidae; genus Eudiplozoon; species Eudiplozoon nipponicum. The sequence continues at coordinate 26,067 of JAQBSW010005096.1, read as the reverse complement.
TTTCTGGACAGTTTCTGAAGAGTTCCCAATAAGGAAAATACCGATCAATTGGATGTATTGTCTTTTTTACATTTTAAAGTATATAGCTATACTGACAAATGTTTATATACTTAGATTGTTGTCTATATTAATATCGTAAATTTGATTTTTTTAAAAATTTTATCGCCGCCCACGCAACCAATGATCGTTTAATTATATAAATTTCCAAGTCAATACTACTTATCCCAGCAGTGTGTTGCTTATTATAATGAAAGATTTGTGGTGATTTGTTGGAACTTTAGGTGAAAAAAGAGATGCCACATGGGCTCCACCTAAAGGAAAATCAAACAGATAATTGTTTGAAGCTTGCCTGGTTAAAAATGCAAGCTCCAAAGCAGACATGCCAAAGTACGAGCCCTGTTCGCGAAAACTTCTGTACACAACATAAAATATTCCTAATAAAGACGAAATTGGTCTACAAGTTGAATTTTTAAATTCAATTATGCGAGATTGAAGTAAACACCAATCCCATTTTATTTAACCAGTCATCAAAGAACGTAGCAGTACTAGATAAATTGCTTTTTCGATATTATCAAATGCTTAGTTTATGCTGCAAAATGTACCTTTAATGCGATTTGTGTTTATATCAAGGTCACTACCTTGATTTGAAAAAGTGCATCTATTCGAATCCAGTCCCCGGCAAATTCTGGAGAGTATTTTAAGAATACCTAATAATTTCAAAAACAGATTATTGGGTTAATTGCTTTCATTACCTGGTGCATGTTTAGTTCATAGTGAGAATACATGTAGAATTATTTTTCTTCAGATACACACATCATTTTCTACCAAAAAATTTAAAACAGAGCAACGCTTTCGCTCCAACTTTTCAACTGGTTTTACTGATGGTATGAAACGAATATTATCAAGAGTACAAGCATTCACAACCGTGTTCATTATGTCATCAGTTTTATATCTATCTATAAAAGTTGTGAATGAAAGTTAATGATTAGAGGGTTACGCAAAAATTCAAACTCAGTCTTTGGCGGACAAATGCGTAGTGTACTACTAACAGTCCTAACTTAGCATTTTTCCATTTCCAGGTGTATTAACTATTGAAATGCAAATATTGCGCTGTCCAAGAATGGAAATCTGATCTGCGCAATGTTCCATCTACTTCTTGTTTGAGCAACACATCAAGAACAGCTAGAATAACATCCTCCTAATTTTCAATTTCATATCTTATATTCGAATGTCATTCACTAAATTTATTGAGAATTTCTCCAGAATTGCGCACGGCTATGACAGAGGTAATTTACAATTTGAACTGATCCTGTGGACAGTCATATGTGGGGTAATGCAGAAAAAGACTAAATTCACGCACGTAGGAGCACATACCCATCTGGTTGGTGCAAAATAAGATGAGTACGAATATAGCCAAACATGTAAGGTGCTGTAAAATTTGCGACATGTCAACAAAGCGCTTTTCCATTTTAATAAAAGCTAGGTAAGTTCATGTGCTTCCCTATATGAACGCGATTGCGATAAATGGACGTTGTCCAGAAATGTGCGAGCAAAAATATTTCTCCGTGCATTGGCACCATCATAGGGCTTTCCATTTCCATTGTGAAACTGTGCTTAATTACGTTTCCTCTATTTTCAACACTTAGGACTATATATATATATATATATATATATATATATATATATTGCTACTATTTAATGTGGTCTGGTTGCTTATCTAACAAGATTAGTCTTCTATTTATACCCTGTAAAACGAGTTAAAAAGGTGGGAGGAAAGTGCTGAGCATTATCGTTAAATGTGTATATATATATATATATATATATATATATATATATATATATATATATATATATATTTATACCTTTGCCCTTATACTTCAATAGAATGTAACATTTGTCACAAGTTTTTATTCTGTGAGTGTGGTGTCAGCCCTGAATTTGGAACCGAAAATGATGTCCGCGCAAACATTTCCTTCTTCATGCAAATATTGCTTCTAACAGAATGTAACTTTGTCAAATGGCATGATATTTGTTGTGCAATGCAAGATGGGCGATGGTTTGTTAGAATTTCGGCTCTTATGAAATTCCAAATAGGTACCGAGGGATGGAAAGTTGAATTTATATATGACTTAAAATTTTCGTGTACACTGAGCTGTTGGTAGAGCCCTAGTCACCAATGGAAATGTGCTTGGATTCTAGTCTCGTCCAAGGCAAATTTTGGACGGTAACGGAAGAATTCCCAAGTAGGTAGAAATAGGTCTACTGGATGAACTCTTTTAGCTACTCGATACAATGCTTATTATATACTTCCAACTTATATTTAATCAAAATCCTGCTAATATTCTTTAGCAGAATTTAACATTTCCAAGCAGTATGGTGCTTGTTGTATCGTGACAGATTGTACGTGATTAGTTCGAACTTCAGTTATACAGAGATTTCAAATAGGTTCCCCACAAATGCAGAGCTCACCATAAAGGCATAAGTGGGTATATTACATAAAATGTTTGTGGTTGATAAGACGCTGTCTACATCAAACCTTTTGTTTGATATTTCGTAACTCATCCTCTTGACAACAAAGCTGAAAATTGAATACAATTTGTGAATTCTATGCCTACTGATTTCCTGATTAGTCGTTTCTTGGCGTGGATCCTTGTTATTGTCACTGTCAACCTATATTTTCAATTCGAAGTTATTGCCGTGGTAGGTGTATAACTAGAACAAAATGAAAGCCGCATGTTACACGCGGCTTCTGTGGCTTATGCTGTACGTTGCATGATTCTTACTCAGATTTTACGAGATGCGAATCTGCCAATTACTCTAGATGAATTGTAAATTCTATCCTGGTCAGTATCTCGTTTATATCGACAATATATATATATATATATATATATATATATATATATATATATATATATATATAGTTTAAGTTAGTTCTAACAAAGCTTATATGCTTAAATTTCTGTTAAATTGCGTAACTATATGTAATGTGTATTTGGGGCGTATTGCTGGATCCTACAAATATGAATAACGTTGCAATTACATTTCTCATTTTTATACTGATTTAGTATTTCTTCACTGTCTCATCTGTACACACTTGTTAGAAGTTTCGCAATGCCTTGTAAGTCAATTTATCGTCAGCCATGTAGCGGAACTCAATTTAGCGTATATTAGACATTATAATTAAATAATCATTGAATGAACGAATGACAAGAAAGATTTTTCAAATCATGGTTACGAGTTTAATATATGCGCCAATCCTATTTTAAATCCATTTATCAGTATAAACTAAGCATATTTTAAAGTAGCAAAGGAATATTCATCGGGTAGATCGGTTTCCTCCTTTTTGGGAGCTCTTGAAGTACTGCCATGTATTTTGCCTCGGAATGAGCTCGAACTTGGGCACTTCTGCTTCGGCATTCTGTGATTCTCTGCACTGCTCCAAGGAATAATATTAATAGTTTTAGTGTCCTCAATCTATTTGCCCTAAGCAAAATGAACTCATCATTCATAAAATGCGCAACTCGTTAATTAAACTTATTTACTCAAATTTTGTTCTCGCTGCATTATGCTTTCTATTCATATCGTCTGTGTGTTTTCAACAATAGGTGAATATCGTATACAAACTTGCGCACACAAACACACACACAGACACGGCTGATTATACGAATTTCTCTATAGAAATATAGATAGATTAAATGGTATAAATTTCAAATAATATATCGTTGTACGGACAGATTTATGAAAAATTTGGATACTTTCACTTTTATTCTATAATCACTGTGTAAGTGTCATTGTGATTTTCCTACATTTTACGGCCATAAAATGTCGTAGCTTTTTAATTATAGCTTTTCGATGACAAAACTTTAAAGTCAAACATCTAATTTTCTGTCTGGCCAAAGAGAAGTTTTTTTTCAAAACATGGGAGTGAAAACCATTTTTTAATAACGTATGCGACACATCGTGCGTGCATTAACACAAACAATTTTGTTCCCATTATTCATTTAAATAATTGAGACATTCAAATGGAATATAATGACATCTTGGAATTTGAATGTGATAAAATAAACTTATTTCGTAAAACAAACTAACCAGTTCATGACGTTACGTGTTGGGCGTGAAATTACCAGAAAAATATGTTTCGAACTAGACTTGTGAGGCATTGTTTCGACAATAAAAATAATGATGTAACGGTTTTATGCTTTCAACCTACTTCTTTAGAGTGATGGACATGTTTTATTGAACTTTGAATGCTGACGACATTAAATTTCGAATACATTTTCGCATTCATTTCCAGCTTAAACGTATAAGTAACAATTCAATTACAAATTGAAGATAGAGAACTCTGTTTTCAAACAAATCACGTGAGCATGCAACTGGAGTTAAAGTTGCTCTATTCTGAGACTGTCTACTTCAAGTTAGAAAAGGTGATTTAACAAGATGCCCTAAAGAACTACGTAATTAGTGAATCTAATGATAGTAAACTGAATACGCGTCAGGCTTAAATAAAAATCTTATTCTTATTTACGCAAAGTTTTCAATTTCCTCACATTTTATGCTGTTGCAGTAGGTTGGTTCAAAACTACATTTCGAGAAAACTAAATTGCATGAAAAGGTATAAAAATGACAAATATATTATGCATTGATAGAAATAAAAAACAGAAATAACAGACAAAGCAGACTGAAACTAGGTAAAACAATTACCATTAATCAAGATTACGATACTGATATAAACACCCGACCCATCATTTGCATAAATTTGTCAATGGAATTTAAGCATTCATCCTGTTGACCGGTTGCGTCTATATCGAGAACTCATCACGTACTGTTCAGAATTTTCTGCGGACAGGCCTCGAACCAGGGCATGTCGTCTTCGGAAACTGGTGCTCGTATAACAGAGCCATCCTGCTGCAACACGCGTAAAGTCCATCCCCTCCTCAACGTGGTACGACGGTGTCAACCATGTTTCGATGGCCGATCGTACATGGGCTAACGGGGCTATGGCGGTGGTGTCACCAGGGCGTAGTGGATTTCCGACCGGCAATCGGATCTCCTATAAAATACCACATGAGCCCGACGACGGCACCATGACGCGGCGTGTGTTCCCGCCACAAAAGGGGACAACAGCCACAGGATTACATGGACTCCTGGACAGTACCCCGTACTTCTGAATGGCGAATGAGCTCTCAACAGCCACCGGCAACCATGCAACTTACTGCTGCCTTGCAGACTGCGCTTGGATGTGCAAAGGCTAGAGGTGCGTCCTCGATCAAAAAGCCGAGTGGTGAGGGGACACCACTTTTACCAAATTCCCAAGAAACTCCATGAAATGTCACTGGAGCCGGCTTATCCTCCAAAAGGAGTCAGCCGCAGTAAAAAAAAAAAACACGCGCAACCTACATTCGTTTAATGATATAAATATTAAACGTTGTCTATGATATTGTGTTTAGTGGCGAGATAAGTATTTAATCGGAAGTTAAACCTTTATTAAATAAATCAAAGTTTGCGCGGGTAGTGATAAAAACGATTTAAGTAAATATTTTTTGAAGAGTTGTTGCGGGTTTAAGATGGACACCTACATCATTGCATTTAACCAGTTGCATAACATGGAAAACACGTCAATTATAATCGAAATTTATTCGAAAGTCGACAAGTAATATTTTTGGAATGCGCCAGAAGATCAAAAATAATTATAGATTTCAAGGACAGCCACGTCCACGAGATATGTAATTGGTCGAGTACAGTGCATACGAGATATCTACGAGTGAGAGCCGTATGTCTAATTTTGCTTAACTTCTAACCATATAGCGATTTGACTCTAGCAATTTAATTTGGCATCGGGCGCTGATGGCGATCATGGAAGGTGTAAACGCTTATAATTGTGACTACATAGAAATTGCGCGGCCGAAATTTCCAGTCGTGTAACATGTCTGCGAGACTAATAGAAGTGAGCGCCGCATATCTAATTTTGCATTCAGTTTATGGAAATTTTGGTTGATCGTGTTTATTTCAAGCACGTAAAAGTGATTTAAGGAATAAATAACATTACCTACGCAATGAAGGATTGTTTAATTCTATAACTTAAATAAATTTCGTAAAAACTGCAAAATATTCATGATTGCGACAGCGTAGTAACTGTGCGGTCGGTATTTCCAGTCAAGTACAATGTATGCGAGACTACTAGAGGTGAGAAGCGCATATTCAATTTCGCTTTCATTCTATATCCATTGTGATTTGATTCCTTATAGTCACTTTGCCGGCGTACTCTGATGATGATAATGATTGAAGGACGAAACATGTCAGTACGTGGGTCTGGCGGTAGTTTTGATATGTAGTTCGACGACTGGTTAAATTCAATGGGATTGGTGTTTACTTTAAGTTAGCAAACTCGATTTAAAGAACTGTTATCACCACCCATGCAATCAATGCTTGTTTTAATTGTATAACTTACATTAATTTGGTGGAAACTGTTAAAAATTGATGATTGCGATTGCGTAGTAATTGTACAGACCAAATTTCCAGTCAAGTACACTATATGCGTGTGTGCTAGATGGCGGTAGTTTTGTTATTTTGTTCAACGACTGGTTAAATACAATGGGATTGGTGTTTACTTCAAGCTAGCAAACTTGATATAAAGAATTGCTACCACCACACGCGCAAACAATTATTGTTAAATTGTATTGCCCATATATGAATATGTGGCGAAAGCTGTAAAGAATTAATGTACGTAAGCATGTATTAGGTGTTGCGAACCTTGTAACAAATTAGTTCAGTTGTGACTATGGCTATTGAGTTGATAACCGATAACAACATTATTGTAGCAAAAGGATACATGGTACTAACATTGTGGTTTCCGAGTCGGTACATGATACCAAACTGATGGATATCAATTTATGCTAAATTTCACCAAAATTGAGAATTACAACAATTTCTGAACACCTGTTTCTCCAGTAAATCCATACACTCTAGCAGTTGATCGATATCAGTTATCACATTTCGCGGTAAGCATGACATCATTCAATTCAATATATTACAGTTAAAAACTATTTTTTTGTGAAGAAGGGGCAGCATGTTCGGAAAGTATAATCTCATGCACATTCGTTTTGTGCTTACTGGCGACTCATCAGTAGTAGCCGGTATTACGCCCTTTAACCACTATACATTTGGTCGAAGAATGTGGAATAACAGGACGGTACAATCTCCTAATGTACGTGACTGCATAGAAATCAGTCTCATGCAGGATGGCGAAGCTAATGAGACGGTCTTTATCGTTTTCTTTGCAGTTTGGCTGTCAATTCCACACCATTTAGGCCACTGATGAGTATTGGAAATATACCAGATCCAATAGCAATTTCAAAAACCAATAATACAAACCACCGCTTATTGTGGAAATCCATGACCGGCAATAAATGTGGACAATTTAACAACGGACTTTTAAGTTTCAAACTTATTAAGTTTTATGAATGATAGCAACGTTTATTTTTCAATTAATTATGTGATTGCGTATATACTTGTTTAATCTATACGAATAATAGTTGAAAGCGCACTAAGTGTTTCTAAAGCTTAACGCAGTCCTGCTAATAAAGTCGAGCAATACAATGGTTGAATATTCAACTAAATATTGCTTACTCGACTTCAAAAAGGCCTGCTTTACGAAGTAATTATGCGTCTCATTTTCGCCTTTATTAAAACCTAGGTGGCTTTTAAATCAATTCTTTCAAACCGTTGATCATGTTAATGGCAAAATCTACACGAAATGCATACTTGAGTGAATATTTAAAAATTTTATGTGCACGATGTATGACCCAATTTTGTTAGTATTGAAGTACTGGCGTTCATGACTTTCGAAAGCTGAAGAATTCCAACTCTCTACTATTATTCAAATGCATCAAATGACTTCTTTGTTTACTGTAGACAAATAATACATAAGAAATATTATTTGAATTAACAGCGAACAGTTTGGCAACAACCAGATCTTCACGATAGCTCTATTTAAAATTTTATTGAATGATGTCATGATTACTGCGAAATGTTATAACTGATATGGATCAAGGTCAGAATGTATGGATTTGCTGGAGTAATAGTTGTTCGGAAATAGTTATAAATCTCATTTTGGTGAAATTTGGCATACATACTTGGATATAAATTAGTTCTCCGCAACAAACAGTATTTAACTGTTATGTATTGAATTCAATGATGTCATGCTTGCTGCGAAATGTGAAAACTGATATCGATCAAGAGCAGAGTGTATGAATTTACTGGAGTAACAGGTGTACAGAAATTGTTGTAATTCTCAATTTCGGTAAATTATAGCATAAATTGATATCCGTCATGTTGGCAGCATGTACCGACTCGGCAACCATAGTGTTAGTACCATGTACATTTTCGGTACTATAATGTTGGTACCGGTTACTAACACAAAAGCCAAAATGTTAGTATCCTTTACAGACTCGGTATGTATATTATATAATGTGAGTTAGCGTTGAATTCGCATTGTCGTAGACTATATGACGTTAGCTTCACTATTATAGGTTTACACATTCGTCTAGGAAATTGTACCGTCCTATTATTCAACATTCTTTGACCAAATATAAAGTGGTTAAAGGGCGTAATATCGGCTCCTACTGATGAGTCACCAGTAAGCACGAAATGAATGTGCATGAGATTATACTTTCCGTACATGCTGCCTTTGGTTTATCCTTCTGGTTACAACTGAACCAATTTGTTACTAGGTTCGCAACACTTAATACATACTTGCATATAGATTAGGTCTCCGCGCCAAACAGTGTTTATATATCTAACTCTTATTGTAACAAGTATTCGTTTGTTTATTTAAATCAAGTTTGCGAGCTTGAAGTAAACACCAATCCCATTGTATTTAACCAGTCGTCGAACAACAGTAAAACTACCGCCGGCCGCAACGCACTGACGCGTTTTGACCTTCCTTGATCATCATCAGAGTACGACGGCAAACTGACTATCGAGCATCAAACCGCATTGAATATATATGGAAATCAAATTAAGATATGCGGCTCTCACCTCTAGCAGTCTTGTATACATTGAACTTGACTGGAAATGTCGGCTGCACAATTTCTATGCAGTCACGAACATTAGCTGTTTGTAGCTTTCGCCACACACATATATATAGACAATACAATTACACAATAATTGATTGCGCGGATGGTGGTAAAAATTATTTAAATCAAGTTTGCGAGCTTGAAGTAAACACCAATCCCATTGTATTTAACCAGTCGTCCAACAACATAACAAAACTACCGCCAGCCGCAACGCACTGACGCGTTTCGACCTTCCTTGATCATCATCAGAGTACGACGGCAAACTGACTATCGAGGATCAAACCGCATTGAATATACATGGAAATCAAATTTAGATATGCGGCTCTCACATCTAGCAGTCTTGCATACATTGAACTTGACTGGAAATGTCGGCTGCACAATTTCTATGCAATCACGAACATTAGCTGTTTGTAGCTTTCGCCACACACATATATATAGAAAATACAATTACACAATAACTGATTGCGCGGATGGTGGTAAAAATTATTTAAATCAAGTTTGCGAGCTTGAAGTAAACACCAATCCCATTGTATTTAACCAGTCGTCGAACAACATAACAAACTACCGCCAGGCGCAACGCACTGACGCGTTTCGACCTTCCATGATCATCATCAGAGTACGACGGCAAACTGACTATCGAGTATCAAACCGCATTGAATATACATGGAAATCAAATTTAGATATGCGGCTCTCACCTCTAGCAGTCTTGCATACATTGAACTTGACTGGAAATGTCGGCTGCACAATTTCTATGCAGTCAGTTTGCCGTCGTACTCTGATGATGATCATGGAAGGTCGAAACGCGTCAGTGCGTTGCGACTGGCGGTAGTTTTGTTATGTTGTTCGATGACTGGTTAAATAGAATGGGATTGGTGTTTGCTTCAAGCTCGCAAACTTGATTAAATAATTTTTACCACCATCCGCGCAATCAATTATTGTGTAATTGTATTGTCTATATATATGTGTGTGGCGAAAGCTACAAACAGCTAATGTTCGTGACTGCATAGAAATTGTGCAGCCGACATTTCCAGTCAAGTTCAACGTATGCGAGACTGCTAGAGGTGAGTGCCGCATATCTAAATTTGATTTCCATGTATATTCAATGCGGTTTGATCCTCGCTAGTCAGTTTGCCGTCGTACTCTGATGATGATCAAGGAAGGTCGAAACGCGTCAATGCGTTGCGACTGACGGTAGTTTTGTTATGTTGTTCGACGACTGGTTTAAAATAATGGGATTGATTATACTTTCCGTACATGCTGCCTTTGGTTTATCCTTCTGGTCACAACTGAACTAATTTGTTACTAGGTTCGCAACACTTAATACCTACTTGCATATAGATTAGGTCTCCGCGCCAAACGGTATTTATATATCTAACTCTTATTGTAACAAGTATTCGTTTTTTTGTCGCCATTTGATCTAGCAAAATAAGCTAGATTCAAAAGTATTTCTTAAAATGCCAATTTTAGTATACTACTCTGAAGATTGTTAATATGACCCACTTCTTTTTAATATAAAACGTATACCTGGCTTGCCATACTTCTCATTTATCGATTTTATAGCTACTTGAGTTTATGTCCTCAACAATGTCTAATTTTTCCAGAATTTGTTAATTTTCTGGAGTAAAGGATTATCCTCGTTTATTTTTAAACATTGTAAGTGGAATGTTGTGCTGAATGCTTACCTGTTCTAGCTCTTCTAAACTCTCTATTTATTGACTTAATTGTTTCTATTGACGTATGCCTCAAGTTCAAATATAGCTTAGTATTTAGAGCTTGTTCAGCTATCTAATCCAGACAATCTTTTTTCTAACTTGCGCATAGATATACAAGTCAAATTCTGAAAACCATTATGGAAAACTATTCCATAATCATAAATTTTCAAGTAAATTTCTGAATTTACTTTCGAGTACACAAATTTATTTATTCGCTCGTGCTGTCAATAATTATTAAATTTATAAACTCACATAAATGCTAGGAAAGTGGAATGTAAAAG
>JAQBSW010005096.1:0-12500 GCA_029291075.1 Eudiplozoon nipponicum | reverse complement strand
TTATTTTGATTATTATTATTATTATTATTATTATTGCCTTTATTCTTATTGATATTATTAATATTATAGGTTTTATTATTATTATTATTATTTTTAAAACTATTGTTATTATTTTTACTAATAAAACCAATAATAATCAAAAGAAACCATGATTAAGTATCAGGTTTATCTAGCCAAGATGCAATGACAAAACTAAGCAACAATCTAAAACGAGAGCCTCCAGGATATTTACACGAAGTGACAACTTCGTCAAGCAAACTTCAAGTTAAAGCAGCATCGGTAATACAGGGTTCATACAAACTTTAATATACAGATGCAAATAACCGACGACAAGACGCAGTTACCACTACAAAAAAGACAGGAAGATTAAGAATAAAATGACTCTACTATAAACCTGCAAAAGGATCGCCAAAAAGCACGATTCCATGCCATATCGCATGGGAGTTTCCATAAGCACGTAGACACAAACCTGGTAGAAGAACCGATCATAGATTGTCCAACTAGATTGTGATTGACTTCAATCATATTTTAAACGTCAAAATCTACTCCATTTGTGTCTTACGCTTATCTGGTAGTGGCTGAAAAAATTGAGTTATAATGAACAATCGGATTGTACGAAAACGTAAAACCACTTTTTTGCTTTAAATTATTCGTCAATTTTTTTCTTTTATACTTTTTTAAAAATAACTTTTTATAAGTTTTATTTTTTTACTCATTGCTATGTGGAAATAACGCGTCAGTTATAAAAGGCTGTTGTGTTGTTGTCTGTGAAGACGTGAAACGTTTCCGATCCAGAGTAATTGGCGTTGCTTTATTTGCTTATTAGCGGCCACGACGTTTCTTGCTTAAAATTTGTTGAAGCCACAAGTTACTATTTCAATATATGCTTACCTAACGAGGGACACGTATTGACGGATCCCGAAGTATGTCTACGGATGGCAGCATTGTTAATTCCAAGTTGACAATCCATATGGGCTTTGCTTCTAAGACAACGGAGATCTCATGCCTGTAAGCGTCTACTGACAACGCAAAAGGTCTATGTCCCACTAGCATATAGGAAATATTGTACGTATAGATACACTAGACGCACAAAATTAAAGGCTTAGGGTAATGCTCTTGTTTCCGAACCAGGTTAATTATTTCACTACCTTTTATGATAAAATCCAATTAGTATTGTAGATTTGTAAAAAGAAACAAACGATCATTAAAAAATCCATGCAACATCAGAACGTTGAAGAATGTATCAGCGCAAGTGGGAGAAAATCTTGCTGGCCTGTAGCCAATGCAGTATAGAATCTGATGTTCAGCCAGTCCCAGTAAGTCATATCTTGTCAATTCTCACGAACCTTTCCGGTATTAAAGTAATGCCAACCATCTCTAATGAAACATTGAATTTAGGCCTCAAACTGACTCGACCTAGGGCTGTTGTGTTAACAGAGACGATCTATATAAACGGTAAGACTGAATCCGATTGGTGACCTACATCCAAATTATTCAAATACCATTCTCATACACAGGGTTGAGGACAAACTACCTTTTCTCATCTGCGAGTGGTCTAATGATGCCATCCGACCGTAGTCATAGAAATCTTAGGCCCGTCAAACCTGCGGGTCCTATCCAGTCTTACCTGTAACGGTACCATGAACCTTGCCGGTACAATTTCTGTACAACTATGTTATCTCAAGTTTAGTTTTGAGTCTAGTTTGAATGCGCAGTCAATTATTATTATTAAATGGGTGCTGACGAGATAAGAGCAAGCGGATGACAGATTTTTTGCTAAAAGAATTATTGGTCTCTGGCGACTCCAGGTAAGATGCTTCGAGTAGATTGTAGTAGTCAGCCGTGGTAAGCAGAGAAAGTAAATTACAGTTATAAATTATTTAATCCGCATTAGAAACTGGTGATCAATTTTTATTTAAAAGACCACGCAAAAATATGAAAATTTTTCATCATTATGCGACAATAAAGCGCATGTACGTAAATGTTGATTAATTGCTATGAAGCCTGTTTGTCCGTCTATTATGGCTACCGGTGACGCGTTAACCTATGCAAGAAAATTTATTTTCGGTTTGTGGTAGAAGATATACGTATAATATATATATATATATATATATATATATATTAAAAATTTGATTTAGAAAAGCCCAAAAAAGATGTTTACTCTTGCATTATGCTTCACCTATAAGTTTACACCTAAATAAGAAGTTGCATTAGTTTGAATTAATTTAAACTACAATTGCAATAGTATTTAATCTTTTATCGTTTCTAGAAGTTTTAAAAAACTGGCATCTATTTCGGCTGTTCGTTTACTTGTTTTTGTGCTATAAACAATACATTTATCCCTTGTTCAAATTGTAAGAAGATGAAATTTGAAATCAAAGATATTACGCGAAATTAAACAGCCACATTCGTAAATCTAATAATCAACCTGCACGGAATAGGCATTGCCTTTACAAAGAAAATTCTATCAACTGGATAAAGTGGTGTATCAAGGCCGCATAACTACGAAATTCTTCACTTTCTTTCCAAAAATGAGTATTAAATTATTTATGGCCGAAAAGTTTTAAAATAAGTATCTATATACAAGAGAAAATTAATGGTTAATATGAAGAGTTTCCTAACTTAGAGTAAAGTCTGACGAAAAATACGCAGAAATGAAGTCACACAGTCCTCATTATAAGACCAGAAAAGGAAAAATCGACAGTACAACAATCTCATGGCTTTGGTTGAGGTCGGAGCAAATTTCAATCAACAAAACAAATTTTATGTATGTAAATAAAACTGAAAAGGCAGAAAAATTAATAATAACAATAAAAATAGTACTTTTAGACATTGCCATTGTTCTTATTATAGTAAGTACTAAAGGTTATTAGAAGAACGATTCGAATATATTATTTCACAAATGTGGTACAATTGGGCGTAATACCGGCTCCTACTGATGAGTCGCTAGTAAGGCACGAAACGAAAGTGCATGAGATTATGCTTTCCGTTCATGCTGTCTTTGGTTTATCCTTCAGGTCACAACTGAACTAATTTGTTACCAGGTTCGCAACACCTAATACATACCTGCATATATATTAGGTCTTCGCAACAAACAGTATTTAATTGGACTACACATTCCAAAAAATTATAAACTTTGATATAAAAGTGAAACGTCAATTTAAGAATGAGAGGATAGTAGCTCTGGTTAAATGGTAAACTAACCACAGGTATAGAAATTGTTTCCACACAGGAATATATTCGTCTCTGCTGCGAACGATTTCTTCAGCAATCGGAGAGGTAGGTATACAAGTTTTTGGACAGATCTCCGTCATTTGACTATCCATCACTTCTAACAAGGCAGAAATAAAACCTGCATCGGTCTGCAAACTCTGAGGTTCTGACGACGTTTCCCTGCTAGCCGACTTAGGAGACCCGACGCCCAGTCCACCCATAGTCAACTGGGTACAAGGAGCGCTTTTCTTGGCATCCCCATCGCAGGACTTAGAAGTCTGTCGAATCGAGTTATCAGTAGACTCTGTAATTGGTTGAAGCAACGGCACACGTGAACTGGATTTCTTGCGGCCCGATTTTTTATCACCATCTGGCAGCGACCCTTGCATACTCGAGTCTCCAGCTATGCTAGAGCGAATTGAAGGCTCCAGATTTTGAGATTTATGTTCATCAACTAACTGTTCAGTTGAAAGACGGAAGGTAAATTGAAATAAAATTGAAATGAGGTACAAAATTTCTTGGTAATTATCATTTAATAAAACAAAATAAATCAGACCTGATTCACCTTTCAGTGGAGGCACGGCATACTAAAAACCGAGAACGATGCGGATGAACAATATTATGCTAACGTAAATGACTGACTAGATTATATGGAAAACCTAATTCGATGACATAAATAAAGAACATAGTGAACGCAAAGGCGTCACACAAATCTGTAGACCCAACAACAGAAAAGTTAGTAATTAAAGAGTCAAACCATCCTTCTCGGAAATGATATTCGGAACAACGGTTAGCAAACTCATTAAGCATGCTCAATAAAATAGGCTAATCCCGAGCATGTGTCTATTGACTAGTTTATTTAATATACAAATACACAATACAATTAAGTCTCTCTTGAAATAATTCATTTATCCTAAATAATTCTCTACTATTCTTTCCATTTAATAACGTTTTCATTGAATTCACTTACGATTATGAGCATGCTTATTGATTATGCATTGACTGAAACGAGTATGGCGCTAAAATCTATAGATTGTGGCCATTGGCATATAGGCCAAAAATACCATTGGTTGCTGCGTACGTACATGAATGGAGGACTATGTATTCATAACAGCCTATTCTAGTAAAGTAGAGTAAGCCAGACCAGTCCACTGGACTCTGTCTGTCGTTAAATACACGTCGATTGTCGCCAAACTAAGTGTCTTGAGGTTACCGTAAGTAAAATGCGTGGGCTCAGGTAAGTGATAATTCGAATCACAGTATCAGACGATGACATCACTAGCCTTCTATTTCTACGAATCTAGCGATTCTCTCGAGTTGTTTCCACTGACCCGGCTATCTAGACTTGTAAACGACTTTCTAAATATATACCTCAACAAATACATATAGCACATCTGAACTAGCCCATACAGTGATGGCACATGGAAGAGTGACCGGATAGAAATGGTTGGTTGAGAAATTCCGCTGTAGACGCTCAGTCAGAAAGGACGCTAACCAAATAAAGAAGACAGACAATATCATTGATTTGGAATTCCTTAGACTTGTCGCTGAATGATATAGAGAAGCGGATACAGAGTGACGTGTATAAATTTGTAAAGGCAACTTGTCGCGATGCTGTGAAATATAGCACTTATTATCACGATTCATAAATGCTATTTTATTATTCACCAAGTAATTTTTTTTAATATTGGGTGTAATTAAGTATGTGTGACTGATGATAGTTTTTCTATGTTGTTTGACAGCTGGTTAAATACAATGAAATTGGTATTTACTTCAACTTTACAAACTTGATTTGAAGAATTGTTAACACCACCCGCACAATCAATGATTGGTTAATTGTATAATGTTTACTTAAATATCTTAATAAAGCTTGGTAACTCATTTTTCACATGCCTTATGTTATGTAAAGTACGGCGGAAAAAATTAGAGTACAAACAGCCGGATTCTACAAATAAAGGGAGGAAGGGGAAATCAATGGGAGAAAAGAGAATAAAAGCGTGAGACGGCGAAAGATTATGAGTAATAAATTAAATACTATAAACTCATGACATCTTATTTATTACTTTGAAAACTAATTAATAAATGAAATATTAGGTGTAATTAAAGTTTCAATTTAAATATTCCAAGAATAGATTTACGTGCATGTACATGTAGAACATTTCTGATTTAGTTAAATAATCAAATATAGGTTAAGCATTTATTAACCACTTATAATGCCTATACTAATGTATATTTTTGAAGGAATATTACAACTATAACAGTGTATTCTATATTATTATTCCTTAATAACACCTTGAATCTAAACTGATAATTTCATTTTATTATGAACATCAGGTTAGCAGAGTAATTCGTTCAAATAGCCCAACACCACATATAGGCCGGAGAACGGAAACATCTTTCATTAAAACATGTTTAAAACTGTAAAAGCCCCAGCTTCAAGTAAATGCCGTACGACGTTACAAAGTCAGTTTTGGTGCCAGGAAGGCTGAGTTAGTACTGTTGGGGGTCTTTAACAGGGACGGTCTTGCGTTCTCTGGCAAATGCCGAGAAGGTCAGTTAGTGTAGCAGTGTCCAGAAGTACTCCTAGACACTTGAGACCAGCTCTGGTTGACTTGGGTTGTGGTTCCTTCTGTTGTGGCGTTGAAATCCGTGGTGAGAGATTAGCTGAGTAATCTCGTTGAAGTTCTGCAGTAACTGGCTCGTCTCTCTAGTTGTTCAGCAAATAGATTGGCGTAACTGAAATTGCAAATGTGTGTGAAGCAAGCCCAAAAATCAGCGTAGGTGAAGACAGCACGTCGGAGAAACTCACAGAGAAGTCAAACGCGACAACTGACTTGCATGGTAAATTCACCGTACTTAAATATCCTTGATTGGCTGCTTGCACACCATTGGTTAACGGCAGATTTCGCTTTTTTCTCATTGGTGCAGCGTAAATTGAATTTAATTTAATATACGCAATATGTCGGCGAATTGCTTTGTGTCATTAAAAAAACATGGTATAATTACAGCTTTTAACTTAATTTTCCGCTTCATTTAAATGCTATAGGTATATATCTTTAGAACGAAGTTAAGATAAACATGATGAATAATTTGGTTCGTGATTTAGAGAAACGCAAATTTAAGTTTATTAAAGAAAAAGTAAAATATTATCTGTTGGTTTCTCATTCGCACGCGGATAATTTAAAGTGTAGAGGGTTTTACCGATAGCGCACGTAACAAAGAGATATGTTGAATGCTATTGTTACTCATCATCATCATTTCCAGCCACACAAAAGTCAAGTGACTAATGTTTCACTGCCATATAACCATAAGGAGTGAAAAAAAAGTATATAAGTGAATTTAGATAAATTATTATTTAGATTTACGAGAGAGGGAGAGGGGTAGAGAGAGAAGGAAAACCTTGCTGCTATGAGTAAATTTATCAGGATAACTCACAGAAATGAGGCAAACTAAGCCTCTCCACAACACCACATTATTCTACCAAATATAAAGTGGTTAAAGGGCGTAATACCGGCTCCTACTGATGAGTCGCCAGTAAGCACGAAACGAATGTGCATGAGATTATACTTTCCGTTCATGCTGCCTTTAGTTTATCCTTCTGGTCACAACTGAACTAATTTGTTACTAGGTTCGCAAAACCTAATACATACTTGCATATATATTAGTTCTTCGCAACAAACAGTATTTAACTGTAGTGACTTTAATTGTTTCTGCCATGTCAAAATCTGCCCACCTTGTTTCTTACGCCAATTTGGTGCTGGATGCGAGAACAGAGCTCTATTGGGCAATCGGAATGAGGGCATACGCAAAACGTGACCGAGCCAACGAAGTTGATGGAGTCTTATTTGCTTTTCTAACGACGAGCACTTATTGTCAGATCCAAAAATACGTCTACGGATGTCAACGTTAGTTATTCGTTGTTGGTACCCAACATGTGCAATACTTCTTAAACAAGGATGATCGAATGCCTGTAAGCTTCTCAGATCATCAACTCTAAGAGGCCAAGTTTCACTAGCGTATAGTAAGACTGCGCGTACAGATGCATTGTAAACACGAGAATGCAGGTTAACAAGAACCATTTGGAAAACTTTAATCGAGGTTTTCACACAGAAAATTAGATTGACAAATCATCAGGTGATGAGATAATATTCGAAGCCATTAAAGCAGCGCAATTCCTTTCAGATAAAGATAAGGTTACGTTTAAATTATATATATTAACAATTACATTAATGTACGAAGTCAAGCGATGTAAACTTGACTATCAAGTCTCATACAAAGAGATAAAGTCATGCCCAGAATATATGGCTTAGTGAATGTGCATAAACCAGATATCCATTTGGAAATTATTGTTAGTTTCCAGCACGCCCAAAAATAAAAATTGTCAAAATTTCTATGTGAAAGATTTGGTAAATATTGGTACTTCTTAGATCACATATTAATGAGATACATGCATGGCTTCTACTTTTTTATACTTAGGAATGAATTTTAAAAGCTTATTACAGGTCTTTCAATGGACAACCATTGTTAATTCCGATAGCAAATATCGTCATGCCTTACATGGAGAAAATTCTTAGATAAGACGATCCTAAAGCTCAAACTGTATGTATGAATCTTGGATGGCATATTAGTTGTTTGCATTTACGGCATGGATCACATAATAAATTATTTGAACTTATTTAATCAAGTGGGAGAACTCAAATTTAAGATTAAAAAGGAATCATATGGTGAATTACCATTTCTGGACGTCAAATTAATTAGAAGTGGTACAAAACTAGAATGAGATTTTTGTACAAAGGATACTTACTCGGGTATCCTTAATTTAAAGTAACATCATCCGCATATGGTGAGCTTCGGAAATTAAAATAAATAACAACCATAAACCTACGACTAAAAGATAGAAAACATTGGGAGACAGAATTAGGTAGATTGCAGGAAATTTTCAGTGCTAATGTGTACTCTCTAAAGTTAAAAGAAGCAACTATGATGAATATCATGAGTGAAATTAATCATAATTGGAAGCATGCAAAGTCAGATAAAATAAAAGAGCATCGGAGGGTCACAATTAAGCAGGAAATTAAATAAGTAGTATTAAAATATACGTACAGTTTTCAGACAAACCCTTACCCTAGGCACTAAACTTATTAACCAAAAAGGGAAAATTAAACCTTTAGACCTATGAAGAATGTAAGAAGTTATGTGAATGAAACTACGCGTCAATTTAAGTTATGAATAGGAGAACAGATAACTGCATACAGATATGAACGTTAATGGATCAGATTTCGCACATCATAGAGTGGAAAAAGGACACAGTTAACAGGGGCGGTTGTAGATGCGTATTGATATGTGATCGTAATAGATCAAGATTGATTATTGAATCCATTGAAATAATCGTAGAAAAATCATTAGGCTTGATCTTAAATAAAACACTAAATATTGGCAGGAAGTGAAGGTTATGCGAATCAGAATTGGAAACTTGCTCAAACAAAACGGTATGAACGTTGAATTAATAAAAACGTACATATGGCGAAGCGGAATAATTAACGATTTTATAACTTATTTTACGATTATCTTAAAATTTCAACTTTTATTAGCTATGTAACAATATTTATTGGCCTAGGTACCATAAAATCACAGACACTCATTAATTAACCTGCATTTTAAACATCACCTTATCTTTACAATATGACTATGATCGTACTTTCAATAGGTAATTTGCTAATTTCATTTCCGACCATCATTTTTTCCTTATTATCCCAATTAAGCTAATCATTTTGACCAACTCTTGAATTTATATATATATATATATATATATATATATATATACTATATATATATATATATATATTGATCGTTTCTATTTTCACCGTTTTTAAAATATAAGAACAAAACAACGTACTCCATGGAATAACATTTATTAATAAATCTTTTTTCTACCAGTATCTACAGCCATTGTTCTGGATTCGTTAGTATATTCGTTCATCCAATCCCACTGTACATTTGTCGTAACCAATCTACTCTTCGTTATGCTAGCCTCTGTTTTGCGCAATTTAGACTACTACTTTTGTGCACGTTACCAAAATGAGTGTTCTAAATTGAACAAAAGTAGTGGTCTAAATTGCGCAAAACAGAGGCTAACATAACGAAGAAGAGATTGGTTACGACAAATGTACAGTGGGATTGGATGAACGAATATACTAACGAATCCAGAACAATGGCTGTTGATACTGGTAGAAATAAGATTTATTAATAAATATTATTCCATGGAGTACGTTGTTTTGTTCTTATATATATATCAATTTATTTACCTCTCTGTCTGCTTGGATCTACTGCTTTTTATTATTTTCGAAAACAGTTATAAGTTAACTGGTTCATAAGGGTCCATGTAAAAATGACATAACACAATAAAAATCTTTGGCAAAAACTAGTAACGCATAATACATTTTCAAAAATGCACAAAATGAGTTAGGCTTACGCAGAAACTTCATAGATTAATAATGACACACTGCATAAACTACAAACTTCAAACAAAAACATAGCAGCAATTAAAAGTGAAAGAAGTAAAATTCGCCAATTAAGGCTTTGGATTAGACTTAATGTAAATCTGTGAAAAATTTTAAAAATGGCCAAAGTTGCACGCAGAAGCTTAAGATTCAAATTATTTACAGCAATTGATTTGCATTGTTAAGGTGTGGTCATATAATCAACCCATGGTGAAATTGAAAAATTTCAAGCAATAAAACAATTTTCGTGTTTAATATGACTGAGAACATGAAAGCATGACAGCAAGAACAACAACAACAGCTACAAAAACATCATTTCTAACTTAGAACTCTGCTTTGAGCAAGTCACACACACACACACACACACACAGGTGCACACACACAGGTACACAACCAAACAGTTTCATATTCTTGGTAGGCTTTACAATTTTCTGTTAGGACAAGGCACATGCTTCACACACCTGCTTATATGCTAGTGGCAGTGGCTATTCTGATGGAGTGAGTAGCCTGATGAGAATTGAAGATAATTCTGGTGAAAGAGAGAAAGAGAGGAAATATAGGAAATAGCCTCGTAAAGTATAAAATCAATCAGGTTTTATAGCGGACTACTACAAAAGAAATATCGTGACCAAACGAATGCTTTTGAGACTGAAATACAACCATGTTTCAAACATAAAAAACGCCTTGCAAACAGCATGAATATAACTTAAAATAACATTAAACGGAGGCTTATATAAGCTAAGCGGTAGGTACAAGTAAAGAATAGGGAAAAATACCAATTAAGCCTCAAAATTGGTTTGTGTTTTCTACTGGAATTCTTATGACCTTTGCACGCACATATTTTTCTGGGCCAGAAAGTGTATGGACCGGCGCGATAAAGCGACCGTTGCTGCAAAAAATAAAGTCCGGCCCGGGCAGTGTCAAATGACCCTTTTTCAATTTAACAAGCTTACCCTAAGTGCCTCAGAAGCCTTTCCTTATTTTTAGATCATACACTAATGAAAACCTATCATTTCAACGACATAGTCCAGAAAATTAAGATAACTGAAAGTGACACATTAGTTAACCTAGATTTTAGATCTATGTAAACAAATGTCTCTATGCCAGTTATGGAAATGTTACATATATTTGTCATTTAAATACTTTATTTTTCAAAAGGAATATTATAAAAAAGTGAAATGAATTTCAATGAGACAACCATTATCCCTTTCGGTTGCGAAAATATTCATGCCTTATCTTGAGAAAACTCTCTCAAAAGGAATATCTTTGAAACCAAACTTGTTTTTAAGGTTCCATGATGAAACATTTATAATTTCCTAAAACGACAAGAAGAATGAAACTTTACTCTGAAAAAAGCCACAATGAAAGCAAATTAGGAAACCTAACTTCATTAAAGTCCAGGCTAATGTAACACCTTTTCATGAAAGTGTTCAGCAATAAAACAATACAAAAAAGAACAGTAAAAAATAAAATGTTCGTGGAAATACAAATTTGAAGTGAAAGATTACAATAAGCTCATAGCATTTTCAATCAATTAGGTCTACATGAACGGTAAAATATTATGGAACAATTTTTTCAGATGAGTTAAACGAAAATCCTAATACTAGGAATGGTTTTATAATCATCTTCACAAACAGCAATACAACGCTTGAATACATTTTTCGATACTGCATAACCAAAATAAAAAATAAATAACAATAATAATAATAATAATAATCATAATAATTTGGACCAAATCCCTAGTGAGGATGATATTTAACCAATCATAAAAAATGAAGACAAAAACAAAGGAAATAACAGTAGAAGATAAATAGGTTCGTGGAAATAGAAATTTGAAGAAAACGATTTCAATAAACTCATAACATTTTCAAGCAATCGATAAAATATCGTTATGGAACATTTTTTGCAAATGAAAATCATAATATTAGGAATGGTTTTATAATCATCTTCATAAACAGTAATACAACGCTTGAATACATTTTTCAGTACTGCATAACCAAAATAAAAAATAAATAACAATAATAATAATAATGATAATCATAATAATTTGGACCAAATCCCTAGTGAGGATGATATTTAACCAATCATAAAAAATGAAGACAAAAACAAAAGAAATAATAGTAGAAGATAAATAGGTTCGTGGAAATAGAAATTTGAAGAAAACGATTTCAATAAACTCATAACATTTTCAAGCAATCGATAAAATATCGTTATGGAACATTTTTTGCAAATGAAAATCATAATATTAGGAATGGTTTTATAATCATCTTTATAAACAGCAATACAACGCTTGAATACATTTTTCAGTACTGCATAATCACAATAAAAAAATAAATAATAATAACATAATAATAATAATTATTATTATTATTATTGCTATTATAATTTAGACATAAGCCCCATAAAAGAGATGAAGACCGACCTAGACAAAACAAAGACAACCTATCATATAGTTAAATACTGTTTGTCGCGGAGAGCTAATATATATGCAAGTATGTATTAGGTTTTGCGAACCCAGTAACAAATTAGTTCAGTTGTGACCAGAAGGATAAACCAAAGGCAGCATGAACGGAAAGTATAATCACATGCACATTCGTTTCGTGCTTACTGGCGACTCATCAGTAGGAGCCGGTATTACGCCCTTAACCACTATATATTTGGGTGAAGAATGTGGGATAATAGGACGGTACAATCTCCTAGACGAATGTGTAAACCTGCAATAGTGAAGCTAACATCATCTAAAGTCAATGACAATGCGTCTTCAACGCTAACTCACAATATATAATA